>JAHKKF010533396.1:2705-74617 GCA_019740295.1 Labeo calbasu
ATTGTTGAAATCGAGATCGCGAACAATTCTCAGTCTCTGAATCTACTAAGGAACCTCAACACGCTGAAGTATAAGGTGAGTTCAGTATTTGCAAGACATTTAGGATGATTCAGTAATGGTATTTAAAGTAATGTTTGTAATAGCTTGTAGTGACTTCAAGGCTCACAAAAAAGCACATCTGCTTTCTTACATAGCAAAACTGTAAAGGTCACAATGTATTTTCAAGATATTTAAAATACTATTCTTTATTATTTACCAGCTATTAAAAAAGAAATTTAATCACAGTCACCAAAGAAATAACAAATGAAATAACAAATGTTTTTTCCAGTCAAGAGTTCATGTAAGTACGTGCAGAATAATGGGTTTCACATGTCTGCTCCTTTCGTGATGTAGAAAGGGAATCTTGATATACCACTACTTAATCTGCAAGTTTTCTCCCATGGTGACGTCTAACACTATTTAGAGCCCCAGCCTTAGCGAAGACAAGAGAGCAGTTGATTTATTGGTTTATTTACTGTATATTACGCCACTGCCACACAGATCTAATATAAAAATGCGATTTCTTTCCCAGCTGTTTACCTTCACAGACAAAACCGACTATAAGTGCTATAAGACATGAAAGAGAGCTTAGTTTAGCACTCACATGCCGTGTGACAGCCACTTTCTGTGCATGTGCTTCGGATGTGTGCGCTTAGAAAACCCTATATCAGATCTTTAAACTAATATGGCTTTAAAATGCATGATTTCAGCGTGGTAGACATGATAATCCAAACTAAACAGAGTAATCTGAGGTACAAACTGTGAAGGCACAGCCCTATTGTGCAAAAGGGGGCGGGGAGCAGCACCTCATTTGCATTTAAAGAGACATGCACTAAAACAGTGCATTTCTGCTTCCACTCAAAATAGGCATTTTTAAAAATGATTAGGGATGTAACGATTACCGGTTTGACGATAAATCATGATAAAATTCCCCACGGCTAGTATTACCGTGTCATATTTTAATTATCATTAAAACCGTATTCGATTACCACGATTTGAACAACTGATGATAAATAAAAACTGTACAGCATAAAGCACAGTTAAGTAAGAGTTTCGTCTGCGCACGGCACGCAGAGTAGTTTCGTTTTGTGTGAAAAGAGGACGGAAAATATGGGATGTTTAAAAAGAGTGCGATCCCCACGGAAATGATCGAGCACCCACGGAAAAACACGAGATAGTCTTCGTTCATTTTAAGCAATAAACAATGGATTGCAGCTTTTACGACTCAATTCTCATTTTCATCATTCATTTTAAGCAGTCTTTGGCGTTTATTAGCAAATGCAAAGAGTGCATTATTGTAATACGAGAGGGTGCCATAACGAATCTCTCGGACTGCAGCTGGCTTGCTCTCACAAATATATAGTGATCATGCTCTTCGCTCCCTCAGATATTACATGCGCCCACAAACTTTGTCCTGTCCACTCGCGAATAAGTGCTTATTGTAAACAGGTATTTATTAAATCATTTTATTTAGTGAAGCGCAGCCCTCATAGAAAAAATGTTTGTATTTGGTAACTAATGTATTTGCAGTCCGTGCGTTTCACTTCGCAGTTGGGGGTTGCTCACCAGCAGAAACATAAATCGGGAATTATACAAATAAAATAAATATATGAATGAATTAATTATACGAATGTACCTCTGAAGGTTCTGATTGTCTTCAGAATAGATTCGACGACATTTTGTTTTCATCTTCACTCCATGTAACATCTAAAGCAGTGTTCTTGATCGCAATACTGCTTTATCCACAAAGTTCACGGAAACAGCTGTAATTCAGCTTTTCCATAAGCGCCATCTAGTGTCATACAGTGTATTTGCAGAGACTTACATTTACATTCAGCTTGTGTGCAGTTTTTGTCTGGCCAAAAAACAGACTGAATTGTCATGCCCTTGTTGTATCCTATATTTTGACCAGTTGATGAAAAAGAAGCTTATGTGGATTCTACACATTTAAACAATTCAGATAAGTTATCTAGATTTATGATAAAAAACATATAATCATTTATTAATCAGTTATTATTTTGACTTAACTCTTTTCTTTATTTAAAGGCTGAAATGTGAGGTTTGCCTTTTATGAAACGTTTTCAAAGCTTTATTTGATCATTTACTTTAGATATTTGAACATGCCATATAGGTTGTCAGTCATGTTGTCATTTAAAATCCTGACATCATTGGTACTGTTATTGTTTTACTGATTAGGTTAACAAAAAGTCATTTTATTTGTTGTTTGTTGATTTTTAAATGTAAAACTTGGTGAAGTAATTTATGTATTAGTACTTTTCGAACACTTTCAGCACATTTTAACAATACCGTGATAATACTGATAACCGTGATCATTTTGGTCACTATAATCGTGATAGGAAATTTTCATACCGTTACGTCCCTAAAAATGATATAATAAATGATCTGTGGAGTGTTTTAAGCTGACACGTCACAGACACATTCTGGGGATAATTGAGTCTTATAATACATATTGCAAAAAGGGGCATAATAGGTCTCCTTTAAATGTATTTACTGTTCATGTTTTTACTACTCATGTAATTGTTTTTACTAAAGGCCGTCACACCAAGAACGACAGCAATAACTATAACTATAAAAATAACATTCTAAAAATCGTTTCCCATTTAAAGGAGAAGTCCAATTCCAAAACAAAGATTCACATATAATGTACTCAACAACTTGTCATCCAAGATGTCTTTCTTACTTCAGTAGTAAAGAAATTATGTTTTTTTGAGGAAAACATTTCAGCATTTTTCGCCATATAACGGACTGATATATGTTCGATTTTGAACTTTCAAAATGCAGTTTAAATGCGCCTTCAAACGATCCCAAATGCGGTTGTAAATGATCCCAGCCCAGAAAGAAGGGTCTTACCTAGCGAAACGATCGGTTATTTTAATAAAAATAATACAATTTATATACTTTTTAATTCCAAATGCTTATCTTGTCTTACTCTGCCTGGACTGTTTTTGTTCTGGTTTATTACACTTAGGGTATGTCGAAAAACTCGTGTTCTCCCTCAACTTCAACATCGTCCTATATCGCTGTTTTACCTTTTTTGTTAAGGGTGTTTGATCTTCTTTGCATGTTCACTTTGCAAAGACTGGGTCGATACTTCTGCAGTGATGTACAAAATTATTAGAGATGGTTTAAATGTCCAAAATCTCCCTAACTGAACAGATACAGTTCTTCCACATAGACAAAATGACGGGTTTAGCATTATTGGTCCATGTTGAAGACAGTTCCAAATATAATATCTCAAGTAAGGATTGATCCATTGTTATACTAAAAGTTTCTTTGCAGCAGTCGAGGCAGCTAACCAAAATTTCCAGTTCTTCTCCTTTAGAGAAAATTGAGAGCTGTTGTTCAACAATAACAGAACAGGGTCTCTGGGTGAGGGACTTCTCCTTGTACAGAACATTAAGCACCATATCCTGGAAATCTTGCACATCTGGACATTCCCAAAGCAAAGTTGCAAAACAGAAGTAAAAATAAGAAACTGTTTCTTTGTTTGGCGCGTTGTTAATCCATTTTACTGCTGGATGACTTTGAAGGTCAGTACCTCAAGGTACCTTATGTGCCTTTAATGCTGCACATAATTTAAAATATAGAAATAAAGTATTCTGAGAAATATTAAACCTTTTATTTACTTCTTGAAAATCTAGGATTGATTTTTCTCCTTTTATGTCATTTAATATTAGAATACCTTTTTCCGCTCAAGATGGCTGTACAAAAGGTTTTCCACCAGAAAGTAAGTTCAAATTGTGCCAAATAGGGGTATGAGTATGCCATACAGTTTTAGAAGAAAAGAGACTTTCTATTTTTTTTAATTTTTGGAGAGTATAGGACAGAATGGAACCATAGTATAATGAGCACTGCAAGAAAGTCTTGCAGACGAATTGGTGAAATTAGATCTTGTTTCCATGAAGACTGTGAACAAGGATCAAACCACTGCACAACTGAGAGCAGAACAAAGGACCAGTGATACCATTTAAAGTTATTTTAATACAATAGAAACAATAAAGTATCATTGGAGTGACATGCTTACACTGTCTAATGAACTGTACCAAGGGTTCTATTGATAGATTAAACATAAGAGGGGAAAGTGGGCATCGCTTGGGCCTTGTGCCTCTACAAATATTAAAGATATCTGAGATAAGCCCACTGGTAGATACTCTGGCCATGGGATTGGTGTATAGGGTTAGTATCATTCTAATAAACTTGTCACCAAAATTAAACGTTTTCATTGTGTACCATAAATAACCCCATTCCAGCCGATCAAAGGCTTTTTCAGCATCGATAAACAGGAGGCCACTTGGTGTTTTCAATTTCCCTGATTCAGCAATAACTGTAACACTCTGCGCACATTATCCACAGCCAAACGTCCCGTAATAAATCCTGATTGATCTGGATCAATTAATTATGAATCACCGATTGTAAACGTCTGGCAATAACTCTAGCATATATTTTAACATCTTCATTAATCAAGGAAATAGGCCTATAATTAGAGCAGTCTGAATGGTCTTTGCCAGGTTAGGTGAGACCGTAATTAAAGCTGTATTAAGATCTTTATGAAAGTGGCCCTTGGATATGGCGTCATTAATAGTGTGTAACCAGATGTGACCTAGTAGATCACAGCGCCAAATATAAATCAACTGGGATACGTTTCTGATTTATTTGGTTACACAGCGTTTACTGATTTTCAGTTTGAATACCTATTTAAACTTTAAGTTATTATTTTGTATTAGGCATATAACATGTTGTATTATTATTATTATTATTAGTTTAGTTAATAAAAGTTTGTTATGTTACGTTAATACCGCTCATTTAAAAGTGAAAATGAAATACGCACAATGCTTTTACAGCTACTTAAAACTGAAGTAAAGTGAAGAAAAGAAGGAAAACTGACGGCGAATTGCCGCTAATTTGAAAGTGAAAGTAAAATGTGCGCAGCGCTTTTACCGAAGGAAAGCGAGGAAAAGAAGGAAAACTCAAACAAACTAAAAACAAACAATTGCTAGACGCTGAATTGCTGCTAATTTGAAAGTGAAAGTAAAACTCTTAAATGACATTTTCTTTAGTTGGTCTTAAAAAGGTCTTAGTCTTGAATTTAGCCTCATAAAACCTGCAGAAATCCTGGATAACGATACAGGGGAACGATATCGTTGGGATCACTTTCAGAATGATTTTTTTTTACAGCTGATGAATGATAAAACGTTGACAGAATGATAAAACATTAATCAAACCATGCAAAATAAAAGGGCTTGAGCATTTGAACTAGCAGGTGACACTGTAGAGAATCAAATAGACACAGCAAACAGAAACATAAAACACAAAATTACCTCAGAAATTCAGCGCTTGTTTGGACAAAGTTGTCTTGCCTCCTTTGAAGTTGCAGTAGAAAATAGTATGTATTGTTTTTATCCCACTACACTGACTACGTTAGAGATTACACTTCTTTGGACTAGTTAGGAGATCGCTATGAAGCTTCTAAAATAATCTGGGGTGCGTTTCCCAAAACCAACTATGGTCGCAAGTTCCGACGTTACCAATAGAGTTCAATGGACCTAACCACCATAGTTAGCTAACGATGCTTTTGGGAAACGCACCCCTGGTTGGTTAGAAAGTTACTAGAATGTTGCCATGTTGCCAAGGCTTAATTGACCCTTCGCAGGGATTTTGATTGACAGACGATCTAACCAATTTTAGGCTACGTTCACGCTGTGAGTCTCAAGTGCTCAATTCCGATTATTGCACAGATTTTTGTATAGCTTTTCACATTGTTGTTTTAAATGTGGCCAATATCAGATTTCCAGTGTGAACAGATCATGTTTCTGAACTGACCTGCATGCACAAAAAACAATATGAATGGGGTTGCCAGGTTTTCACAATAAAATCCGCCCATTGCTTCGCAAAACTAGCCCAATCACATTCTGGGGGGTAAATAACACGTTAGTGGGGTTGCTTCAACCCACGGAGTTGGTTGTGAAAAAGTAGCCCAATTCCCATGAGTGCAGAATCGTGACGAATGTTGATCATGAATTACGTTTCATGTAATTCAATGTGACTGTTCAGACTGTGGTTTCATTGCAAAACATCTGGGCCTGTATTCACAAAACATTTTACCACTACCACTAAATGTTCACCTAATTGTCAGAAAACAAGGATATAAATAAAGGAAAATTTGGAGTTGGTATAACCTCCAAAACCAAAAAATTGTACTGGTTTTACTGGTAACTGTAATGGTGCCTTCTATGGTTGGCTTGTAAAACCACGAAATCCTAAGGGAATGTGTCTCAAAACACACTACAGGCAATCATTTTTTAATGGTTTTAATGGTTAAAAGTTGATGGTTTGTAATGTTTGTGATGGTATTTGTAGTGGAAACCAACAGAATTTCTGTGATGTTTCTATTGTTTTTTTTTGGTTTGTTTGTTTTTGGATGTTTTGTGATTTGGTCTTAGTGACTTAGGAGTCCTCTTCACTACTCCTAATGTTTCACAGATTTAGGAGCTAGTTTTAGCGCTAAAGCACTTTATGAAATACTCTTAGAGCATAAATTTAGGAGTTCTAAATTTACGATTGACACGCTCATTATTTTTACGATTTTCTCCTAAATCGGCAAGTTATAAGCTAATTTTAGCCTTAAGATGTTTTGTGAATATGGGCCCTGACCTGTATCGGATTTAGTACCACATTTGAAAGTGGCACAAATCGGAATTGAAAAGATAAGATTCCATGTGGTTTGTGCTGTTCACACTGTCATGAGGAAAAACAGATCTGAGTCACATGTGAGCAATAAAAAAAATAAATAAATCAGATTTGGGCCACATTTGCCTGCAGTGTAAACATAGCCAAAATTTAGAATCTGCTATTTTTGGCCGACAAACAATCCAAACCAGAGAATAGATTAATGTTGGATGACTTGAACTTGTGTCTATTGACATCTTTCCATTTTTAAAGAAGATACCTTCTAACGTTCATTCATATTTATTTTGTGTCTGTCTTGTCTGTCAATGGGCTGTCAATTTCCTCTTTGCTTCGCAATGTATTTTTCACTGCGTGAGAACATGATGTGTGGCTGGGGTGTCTAACAGTCACACGAGAAAGTGAGTTCGAACCAGAGGGTGTTTTTATTTACAAATGAGCAAGTGGAAGGAAGTAAACTAAGGGGTGCCTTGACTGAAGTCCTCTGGTCTGTGTCTAATAAAGTAGTGCTCTCTTTTGCTGTTTCCAATGAAAGCGTCTTTGTGACCCTGGTGAGTGAGTGTGGGTGATAATCTGCTGGGCAGATAGAGACCAGCTGGTGTGGTAGTCCTGCGGCGGAGAGTCCGTAACACCAACTTCCTGTTAATGTCTGGGAGACTGCCTGAATGCCATCAGCTGGGCTTGTTGTTTCTTAGTTGACCTTTGTTGTTTGTTGTTTTTTAGTGAAGCGTTAGGTAGAGTATGCCAGGCATATGGGCCCAGGACACCTTGCCATTTATTCTGTATGGCTGTTGTATTCACAGTATTTATTTTAAATGTGGCCAAATTACAATGTGAATGAATGACATCCCTGAACTGACCTGCATGAGCGGAAAAAAGACGGCATGAAGCGCACCGTCATACGGAAGTAAACATGGAGGCCACTGAATTGTTTGCTTTTACTTGTTCATTTATAAGCTTTAAATTCGAGATCAGGCAATAAGGAAGATGAAGGTGAGGAGAAAGAGACCAAAGTTTATATTTACAGTAGCCTATGACACCTTATGTTTAGCTTGTATAGTGCTGTCACTGGAATACACCTTAAAACAACACCACTGCCTTTCTCCTGCTACCTTCTGCAACTTTTTGTCATGTTCGGAGAGTGACCAAAGAACTACCAGTATGTAAAATCTTTGAAGTGACTCCCGACAGTGTGGAATACATACAAAACACAAGGATGTCAAAATACCCGTCTTGGCGAGTATCCTCGTATTCCCTCTTTTCCACGCTCTTAAATAACTTGTAAATGCCGTGCATTAGCTGCAATTCTGCGTCAATTGTTTGAATGGACAACAACAAAACAGTACAATGACAGACTTGCTTATTTTAAACATGGAATGATTCATTTATTAACAAAACCAATAAAAATACAACATGGTATAGGCCTTATACAAAATAACAAATAACTTCCACAAAGTTTAATTATTAAAAAAAAAATAAAATAAAAAAATCTGAAAATCAGCAAACACGGCGAAACCAAATAAACAAGAAATGAATAGCCGCTTTTCCACTATTGGGCCAAACGATTCTTGGAACGGTCAGGTACAGTTTCCACCTGAGCCTGGTACGGCACGGCACAATTACAAACCGTTCTTGGCACGGTTAGACAACCGTGCCAAACCGTGCTGATAGAATGTGTGTGCTAAGCGAAGTGTGCTGTTTGATCAAACAGCCAAGTCAACAGCTTTTATGCTGCATTCATAGCTCACGCATTAATACTGTCAATAAATGTGGTATTTTTTTTTAGAAAGGTTTTATCTTCTGTGTCCATCTCCGTTGGCATGCATATCCCTTCAGCATTTGTTGGTAACGTTATACCTGTCGTCGCCTTCTGTTTATTTTATTTTTTTGCGCCAAGAGTTGTGTCCTTTTTTTTTTTTGTTATTTAACAAAGTAGTCCCAAAAACAGAAATATCTGATCATCGTTCATATCGCTGTTTACATTACAATTGTATTTACATTCCAAAGAGTTCCGTTTTATCAGCACCACAGTGGAAAATGAAACCATATCTGTGCTGACTGGCCCGGATCGGCACGGAATGGAACGGTTAAGCAAAGAGGTTTGGCCCGATAGTGGAATGGTGGCTAATATTCTTTCAGTGAGCTTCCAAAATCACCCTTTTAGATAAACTGCAACAGTTAACAGGCCTTTAAATCCAAAGTATTTTTAAAGCAGCTTTTGTATTTTGTTTCAAAACTAAAACACTGTCTTGTCTTTCTCACCTCATTCATCAGTTTGTCTCACTCTCCTCATGTGATAAATGAAATCTGACTCCTGCTGCGGATCTCTGATCCCTGATAGCGCAGGTACATCTCGGAGACGTCTATTTGACGTCTGCATTTATATCTGAAAGAAATATTTTTTAGAGTGTTTGCTCATCTGCAATACGTCTGTAGGATGTTTCCTAACAGATGTCAATTAGACGTCTATTAGATGTCTTTAAGATGTTTATGATTTAGAATGTATGTAAAACTGACATCTTACAGATGTCTGACAGATGTTTGTACACAGCAGATGCTTTCCAGATCAAGTGATCTTTAACAGACATCTTGCAGACGTATGTGCGATCTGGGATGCGACTGTTGTTCGGCACACTGCATTGAGCTGCCGCGTTTAGTTTTTAATGGTACTGTCTGTTCTCTAACTAAACTAAATGATTTTTTATTACTATAAAAAAAACAAAACGGTGGGGGGTGGCGTTGCGGCTACAAATCTACAAATTTAAAACCCCAAAACATCTTTAATTTGTATCTTTTTTTCTATTTATTTATTTGTGCTATTGGTTGTAATTTGTTCATTTATTCTTATTTACTGACTGTTCACATGTCTTTATGTTTGAACTTTGTTAGGGTAGAAATTTTTGCTATGGTATTGAAATTGGAATCGAGAATTATAAAATTTAATGGTATATAATTTTGGTGTTATATAAGCTTGTTTATTATAATACAATATAACATGGTTTTATAATTTACTTGAAATAAAACATTTCATAAATATTAACTATGAAATTATTTCAATGTCTTAATCGGTTTCTTTCAATTTCTTAAGTGTTAAAAGCGTGGTTCAAGTCGAACACACCTGTTGTCTGTGACGCACGGCTGTGAGATGACCTATTTCTTTCACTTCTAGCTCCCAGACCTTTAAAATTACTTTGATATGTGGGTGAAGGTGATTCTATAGTCATAAGGCGCATAATAAACAACAGGATGTTAGATTTCAACCTGATATACTGTCAGGCTGATACTGAAAATAAGAACTTGTTTTTAATTGACTTGCCTGGTTAAAACTTGGCTGCTAAAACTGTTCCAAAACGTAGTAAGCTGCTTTGTTGTTTACCAACATCCCAAGTCCAAGTCAACATCCTAATTGAAATGAAACCTGTTAATATTATATCACATTGACTTGGTACTTTCTTAATGGTGAACAAACCTTATGTCTCAAAAACAACACTCTTTAAGTAAACTCTTCATAAGACTTTGCTTACAGTTTGATGTTAGCATGTTGCTAAGCTAAAAGCTTAAAAATAATACTCCATACATGAGGCGTATGAGACACTTCTTACAATTAAATCCAATAGATTTTGAAGTTAGCATGCTGACATTGAAAGTTCAAGTAAAATGTAATCTAGAAATGTATTGATGAGAATCACTCATGCACTTATCATAACCTCATGACTATGGCGTTTTGTCCTCTGTAGAGGAAATTATATTTTAGTGGGTTTCTCTGAGATCTTACAAGATCACACACGTCCCCTCAGAAGGACGCCTACGTTTACTTCACTATATTACAATTAAATCCTATTCTAATAATAACAAACTATATATCGATGAAAAAGGTCTAAGACTCCTGTGATATTTTACCATTGTTTTTTGTTACAAATTATGGGGACAGGACAAGAGTGCACCTCAAAAGTCTACATCATAACAGGAGTTCTGACCTTTGTCACCAAAAATTGTTATTAGTCCACTTTCACTTCTATGTTCAAAAATGGGGGTGACAGCTAAAGGTTAAATCTGGATGTCTTGTAAAGAGCACATTCAGGGCTTTTTTTTATCTTCTTTTTTTTTTTTTAGAGATGCCAATTGTTTGGACGTTTTATCACTTCCTCTTCTTGGTCTTTAAATATGGCTGACATAAATTTAGTAATCAAATTTAACACCCTTATGGAAATATTGTAATATTTTGTAATGATCATTTAAGTCTGACTAATTTTCAAATTGTTTGTCATAAATCAACATCTCAGTAAAATGTTACAGGGACTTGTAGAATGTGACTTTCTGTTTTGAAATCCCTTACGAAAGTAAACCATGGTTTTATTATAGCAAAAGTGTAGTAACCATACTTTTTTGGTGCATTGATTACCATTTGTATAACCACAATTTTACTACAAATACTGTAGTTAAACTGTGGTTAGTGTAGCAAGACCATGGTTAATTGCGGTTACCATGGTGTAAGGGACAAGGATATTGATTTCATACGTCCACTATTACGGATACCATGTTTACTACACATTTTGGGAGACACAATTATAGATCAAAATTCCTTTTAAATATTAGCAATTAATTACCCTTATTATTACAATTCTTTTTTCATTACATGTTGTAGATACAGTGTATAGATACATAATGGGAAAACCAATTTATGGCACTTTACACACATTTTGCATAAAGCAAAATGGCATATTAAATTATTCCATTGTATTTTTCATAACAGTCTAGAATCATCTTTATACAAAGTTTGGTATAAAAAAAATCCCACTGTTTTTGCCTTTTCATGTCTATTCATGTCCTTTTGTTTTTTGAAAACAGCACTTTTTAAAGGGGTCATCGGATGCAAAGTTCACTTTTTCATGTTGTTTGAACATTAATGTGTGTTCTCAGTGTATGTACAAATTTACCCTATAATGATAAAAATCCATGCAGTAGTTTTTAATTAATCTGTAAAAAATAATATCTCCTTTTTCAAATCGAGTCATTCTGAGATGCCTGTCGGTGTGCCTTTCCTTATAACGTGGTAGTTAGGAAGTTTAACGGCTAAACGCTGCTAAATGCGGCTAAAGTAAACAGGCTCGTAACTCCACAGAGAGTAGAGAGGGGCGGGGCGAGCAGAGCTCACTTGCATTTAAAGGAACAACCCCTTAGAATGAGATGATTTTTGCAGAGCTCATTTTGACAAGGTAAAAAGGGTGTTGTTTTACACAACCACTGAGAAGTTTTAACCAAAGTATATTATGGACTTTTCATTAAGACAAAGCATAACATAAAATATAATTTTTTCAAACCATTATTGTCCCAGTGGTTCTCAGATCAGTCCTCGGGGCCCAATGCTCTGCACATTTTTTATGTCTCCCTCATTTAACGCACTTGATTCAGATCATCAGCTTGTTAGGAGAAAGATCCATGAACTGAGAGTGCCAGATTCAGAAACCTACAAAATGTGCAGTGCAGTGGGCCCCCCGAGGACTGGAGTTGAGAACCACTGCTATAAACAATTTAATGACATGGAAAAATCCTAAATTCACAAAATGTTTTCTCTGGTAGTCAGGAGGATAGAACTAAAATAAGGACAAATGCTGTTTCTGAGTTTGTTAGTCAGGATTACATTGTTTTTGGAATTGGAATGTTTTTGGAATGTCTTTTGAATCCTTCATAAAACTTTTTTCCACTGTGCACTAACCTTTCATAATACCATATTAAGTTACAGGACAAAATGGATCCATGTCCAGTGTGCGAGCTCTATCGAGAAGAAAGCGCAAAGACTTTTTTGGAAAGCTTACTAAATGTTTTACATTGGATGAATACCAACAAAAGCTGTGCAAAAAGGAGGATTGAGAGACATTTAGCGAACGTTACGAAAAAAAACATAAAAAATATGATGTGATGGAGCAGATTTATGGATTCCTAACACCGTTCTGAAGACATTTCTGAGAGACAAAACAGACACCATATGCTAAGCTACACCAGTATCCATCTGTATCACCATGTATTCATCTGTATATGAACATGCAAAGATATATTTTGTTAAATAAATGACTTTTATGGAATATTTGTTACAATAGTCTGTTTGAACGACAAACTAAACCCATGACCACTTTCTGTTGATCATTTACTGCCCTATAACTTACAGCTGTGTAGACTGGTTTGACAATTACTGTATTCAGCTGAACAAAATAATTAATGTCACCTTGACTATATGTCCTATCTGAACTAGACAAAGGAACCAAAGGCATGAGCCTGACCCATAAAATGTGATAAGACAAGTTCAATGACCGAATGTTGGCCTTATGTTACATGCCATGCTGAGTTATTAATTGCCAATGTAAGTGTTACATATTATTGGCCATTTAATGTTGGCAAATAAAGTTCCTATGTTATACTTTCCTGCTGCTCTGTAATTTTCAAAAGGAAAAGGGACTGAAAAGAAAGAATTATCCGATGCACTTTGTGAAGGATCATCCAAAACCAGTTGCTCTGACATGTCCTGGGAGTTTGGTAGGGGTTTACCTTGATCATTATCAATCTCTTCAAATGTCTTGACATGTTTTATTTAAGACACCAACATCTGAGGTATGTTTTTTATGACATTGAATGCCTTACATGCGTAGTGTGATGATTTGTAGTTCAGCTATGATAAAGCATACATAATTCAATTAAGCAACTCACAGTATGATTCATGTCCAGCAACACTTTATAAAGTTCCTGTAATCTAAAATGTTCCAGGACAATAATAATTTTCTGCAATTTGACCATTACAGGTGGTCTTTAACTTTGCAGAGAACATACGATCAAACTACATAATAGCTTTAAATGTACAGTGCCTTGTGAAAGTATTCATACCCCTTCATTTTTTTTTTTTTTTTTCCATTTTAAAATGTTAAAAAAAAATGTACATGTTAAACTGCTTTACTTTGACAAAGCACAAAACAAGTTTGTAACAACTTTGCAAATTATTTAGCAAACTGAAACGATTTCATTGCATAAGTATTCAAACCCTTTTCTGGTTGAAATTTGAAATTTAGCTCAGGAGCACTTATATCGTGTGTAGATGATACTAACCTTCGAGTGGAATTAAACTGTGGCAAATTCATTTGAATGAGTATGATTTGGAAAGTCACACACTTCCCAGAAAAGATCTAACAGCTGAAAATGCATATCAAAGCAAAAACCAAGCCCTGTGGTCAAAAGAACTGCCTGTAAAGCTCAGAGACAGGCAGTCAACGCACAGATCTGCGGAAGAGTTAAGAAAAAAGTAGGCTGTGTTGAAGGTTTACAGAAGCATGTAGCCTCCATTATCCATAATGGAAGATGCTTGGAACAACAAGGACTCTTCCTAGAGTTGGTCTCCTGGCCAAACTGAGCAAATGATGGAGAAGGGGCTTGGTTAGAGTGGTGACCAAGAAGCTGATGGTCACTCTAGTTGAGCTTTATGATCATATATGCAGATGGGAGAAACTTACAGAAGGACAAACATCTCTGCAACACTGAACCGATTTGGGCTTTATGGCCGTGTGGCCAAACTCATGTGAAGACACATGAAAACACACTTGGAATTTGCAAAAAAAGCATGTAAAGGACCCTCAGACTGTGAGAAACGAGATTCTATGGTCTGATGAACCTCCATTCCAAGCATCATGTTTGAAGCATTGCTCATCATCTGCAGAGTAACATCCCAAAAGTAAAGTGTGCTGGTAGCAGCCTCATGCTGTGGGGCTGTTTTTCAGCGAAAGGGACTGAAAAACTTGTCAGAGTACACTGTGTGCATAATTATTAGGCACGTTGATATTCTGATCATATTTTTTTAACAAGCACATTTTACCAATTCCAAACCACATCAATCTTAATAACTACTATTAATTTTGTATTTAATCACTTATACATGATATATATTTGTCCATGAAGGCTGGAAGTGAAAAACTCCTTATATTCATGTGTGTAATTATTAGGCACGTTTTCTTTTACATATAAATAAGCCAAAAAATTTTTTTTAACCCAGACTGAAAAGTCAAAAATTATTAAATGCCCAAGAGAAGGAAGCAAAACTAATGCAATACTAGAATTTGCAAAGTTAAGGCATGACCATTGGACAGAGAAATGCTCGTTGGGTCAGCACGGTGAGAAAAAAAAAACGGTGGAGAAGAAAAGACACGTTAACTGCAAAAGAATTAAGAATTAAAGTGAAGAATTAGCTGTGAAACCATCAGGAACCATTTAGTCTCCGTTTTCCAGAGCTGCAACCTACCTGGAGTCTTGAGAAGTTCAATGTGTCAGGTTCTCAGAGACTTTTCTTGGCGAAAAATCCTAAAAAATCCTTTCTACAGGCTTTGTTTTCTTTCTTTTGCAAGTTTATAGCAATAAACATTAAAGTAACATCACAATTAAATAGTCAAATAAATTTTAAGGTTGTAAATCTTTAATAGCCTGTTTCCAACAGTTTGGCAGAGAAAGTACTTCATAAGTCATACGTCATAAAGCAGATTAATGAGAGGAAACCCCTTAAGATAAAACATACTGATAGTTAATCATCCACTATTAAATTCAACAAGTTCGTGCACCACACCTTTGCGTGAAACAACACGGTTGTCCTCCAAAACCCTAGATGGCGCTCTGCAGCTCTCGGTCTGCTGGTTGCTTACGGAAGTTTAAGGAAAGAAAACAACATTGGCCTTCGCTACCTGATTGTAGCAAAACCAGACAGCTGTTTAATAAAGGTAAGAGGATTTTGACCCGGTTTGTAATTGTACGTTTAACACATATTTAACCGTATAGTGTTTTCGTGATAAACTGAAATCTGACTGTGGTAATTAAAAAACGTGTTTTATTTGTAAAATACGATGTATGTTAGCTAGCTCATGTGCTAATTCCTTACCGACTGGATTTAGCAGCATTAGCCAGAGCACCTCACCTTAACACTTAAAACTAACAGACTAACAAACTAGATGGACCGTTGACGTTTATATGTGGTTTTTAACACGTTAGTTGTATTATACATATGCAAGAGAAGAAATAATAGTTACAGTGTTTAATCAAACCGCAATGTAACGTTATGCACCGCATCATTCGCCGTGTGTCATACATAATGTCTGGTTAAATGGCTGGTTTCAGTCTAATAACACGTATGCTGTTATGTTCATGAACGAATCTTGCATCATTTTGTACTTTTTTATTGTTCTTTGAATTTTACACCTATTTGATGTGATTTATACTGCAGTATAACCGTCTGGATAACACGGATAGAAGAAAACAAAGACATGTCTGACAGCGAAGACAGTGATTTCTCTGATAATCAGAGCGAGAGGAGCAGCGAAGCTGAGGAGGCGGAAGAGAATGAGGTGAGATGTCTAGGTTCTCCCTGTATGTGTCAATAAATAGCTTTGTGTAGTAGCCAAAACCATGCTAAACCATCGAGGTGTGTGTGTTTGTAATATTTAAGGTTTTCAATATTTATTCTATGACTATTTGCTGTCATGGAATAAATGGCTTGGCATAAAGTATGTATTTTAAACCTGTTTTGTTCAGTAACTGCCCAGAGGCTTAGAGTCTTTCTGACTGGTGTGAAAATTTGCCAATCGTAGTCTGTTTTTTTATGAATTGTTTATCTGAAATAGTTTGTAGTTTTATATAGTTAATAAAAAATAGACATGTGAAAGCTCAAACTCAACACAATTTTTTTTAAGGATGAGGAGGAACAGGGGAGCGTAGCTGGCAGTGACAAGGCTGAGGAGGAGGGAGAAGATTTGGAGGATGAGGAGGAGTATGACGAAGAGGAAGAAGAGGATGATGACCGTCCCAGGAAAAAACCTCGGCATGGTGGCTTCATCTTGGACGAAGCCGGTTAGAAAATCCCTTACCAACATGTATTCCTAACGTCTTTTGCATATTTAAAATATAATTTGAAAACGTACAATGTTTTTTATTCCATGCTTGACTAGATGTTGATGATGAGTATGAAGATGAAGATCCATGGGAGGATGGTGCTGAAGACATCTTAGAAAAAGGTAAGAAGCTGTAATTATTTTAAATGAATTGTGCATGTCTTAAGTTACGTTTAAAAAAAGATCTGAACTAGGGCTGTGACGGTGGCAGATTTTTTTTCCACCGCAGTGGTAATGGATCAACTACTGTTGGTGGTACGGTGTTAAGATATATGTGTGTGTGTGTGTGTAAACATGAGGCTGAAAAATTATTAACAAACATGCGTGTTTAGTTCAGCCTACAAAACACTAAAGTAACTATCAAAGAAATTATACAGTTAAATATGAAAGTAGCCAAAATAAGAACGATAAATATTAAACAAACACTTGTTGCATAAATTCATAACAACCTCGCCCAACCCTTGTCTGACGGCTCATCAAAATTACTGGCCCGAGTCCAACTGGAGCCTGAGTCTTTTCTCTCTCTTTCCCATTACACTGTTGCATCCGTTAAAATAGCTCAGTTTTGTTTTTAATAGGAACATGGCTATATTTCTTTTCGTTTCTTTATAAAGTTAATTTAGAAATATGTTTGGAACATTTTTTTGTTTGTTCAATTAAGGTTTTTGGTTTTTAAAGTAACAACCAAGTGCCACAGGTAGGCATTGAGTTGATCACAGCTTATGTTTGATCAATTTTGCCTTCTCAAATCATTACGACTTGCCTAAAATAAAATCTTCAAACATATCACAGTGTTATTTTAAACGTTTAACTTAGATAAATGCATGCTATTATGCGCATACAATCGTTTGTTGGAGTTAAATGCACTTTGCAGGACATGGAGGCGCCAGCGCAGTCACTTGCAAAAAATGTAAATACGCCATAATCTTTGCTCCTAAAGATAAGCGATATATATCATCCAGAAGTGTAAAGGGTCTAATTTTATTTGTGTGCACTCACAATATCAACAAAATTTTGTGCTTTTGTAAAAATAAAGAAAACAAACAAGATGCGCTTTCTCGGAACAGGAGCGCTGCACAAAATTAAACGAAACTCAGTGAATACATGGCTACAGTCAGGATAAATATATCTATAGAAAGCTTTAAATTATTAATTTACTACTTTAAAACCAAAAAATTGAAACTGAAAACAAAATCTCTTTCATTATAAAATCCGTAGAGATTTGGCTCAGAAAACACTGGTTTATTAATAATTCATTCAAGTGTCTCCTTATTTCCCCCTGACACATTTATGGTAATTACTTTTCCTGGAGCTTTGCAAGCTTTAGCCTATTGTGTGCGTTTGAACGCGGATCACTTCCAGCAGCTACAAAGGCACTTGCGCTTACTGCTGCTGCCGGCCACGGCAGAATAATTGTTGCAGAAACACTGTATTTTATGTTTGTTATAGATTGTGTGATGTCACGTGCAGTGCTGCCGGTGGCAACCGTCATTGCGACCGTCACAGCCCTAATATGAACAGGTTATTATATATTGAATGTTTGTATTATAGCTTATGCAATGATGTCTGCTGTATATGCATGAAATAAACTCTGGCAGGTGGAGTTAAGTTCTCTTTTGATATTATATACACGTATGTGTTGTATGTTCATATCCATAATTTGATAAATGGAGGCATTTTAAGTGAAATACCAACAACTGTATATTAAATATGTTGTATGAAATGATGCCAGATATTTAAATGTATTTCTTGCGCTCATTGATTCTTTATTTCTTATGCATGCCTCCTTCAGTTAACGGTAAACCAATTCCAGATTTCTCTGCTCTTTGTTTTCTTTCTGTCTGATTGAACTGATTAATTCTCAAATCATTGTTTCACATTCGGTAAAATCCATACCCATGATCTGCACCCCTCTAACATTTGTTTGTGATGTTTAAAGTTGTTTGGCTAATGTTTAATTTGCTTAAATTTCCAAACAAGGAGCATGGATGGCAAATACATTTTTTGCGGTACACTCTTGTTTGCATTATCCAAATATGTTCCATAAGGTCAATAAGGCTAAAAATCTTATTTTAAAATGCACCATTCATTAATCAGGGCACTGTATGGAGGGCACTGACAGAGTTCTGAAAGGGAACCGAATATGAACATTTGCCTGAAAATGCTCCTTTGAACACAACAAAACCCAATTCCTCATTTTTGGTAGTATTCCAGTGTGCTTATTGTATTGCATCAGCTAACAGTGACATGACATCATTATCATGTAGTTTCCATCTTTAAAATATACCACATGTGTAAGCCTGCCCATCATTGGTAATTTCCCTTTTTATTTCTGTTTACCTGGTCCTGTCTATGCCCTTGCCTGAAATTGCTGTGTGCACATGACTTTGTATTATGGCTCATGTTCCTCCTGTCCTCCCTCAACTCTGGATTTGAGCAGAAGAGGCTGAAGGTATGTGCTTGAATCTTCTGGTGTGCATGGATATTCATTTTTATTCAACACATATGTCAACCATGTGTTCAGTAGCTGTGTTTACATGCACAGACTGCATGCACGATACCAATTCATCTTTGCATCACAGGAAAAAAATAGATTTCAAAATAGGAAAATATAAATTTTTTTTTTTTTTTTTTTTTTTTTTTTTTTTTTTTTAATAATGTTTTTACTGAATTTTGATTAAATGAATGCATTCAAGGATAAAAAAATACAAAAATAAAACACTTACATTTGAACGGTAGTGAACAGTGTTTTCAAGTTTTGTTACTTTTACTTCCACAACATATGAAAAAATTGTAATAATTGCAAGGAATAAGAAGATCTGCACCACCTCTTTTCATTTCATTTGGATTGAAGTTAATCAGATCATTCAGCTTGAGCGATTAGTAAGTAGTCAAATTATTAATGGATTATTACACCGCATGTAAACGTAGCTACTGACACTTGTTCTTTTCTAGCCACAGTATAATTTTTTGTCATATAATTGTTTATTCTGTTTTCATCTGTTAGTTTCCAACATTGACCATGTAGTTCTGGATGAGGATCACTCCGGTTCAAGGAGATTACAGAATCTCTGGAGGTGCGACAGCTACTCAGTACACACTTCTTTCACATGACTGAATCTGATGTGTGGAAGTCACTAAAATGCCTGAATACCTGTTTTTCTCTTTAGGGATTCACGTGAGGAAGCTCTGGGCGAGTATTACATGAGAAAATATGCCAAGTCCTCAGGGGGCGAGCAGTAAGTCAACCGAGTTCATCTTTAATATGTATGGTACTTTTAGAAAAAGGTGACCCCATTCAGCGCGTGCATGTTTTGAAATGAAAGAAATGTTGGTTTTGCTGCATTAATCTCTTTGGTTGTAGCTTAATGTGCTTGTTCTGTTGTTTTCTTCAGTTTCTATGGCGGCTCTGAAGATCTTTCTGATGACATCACCCAGCAACAGTTGCTTCCTGGGGTCAAGTATGAAAATAATTCAATTGATGATTAAACATGCTGAATTAAATATTTCTGTGAGGTCCCACTGGGCTTGTGTTAAGCAATATCTCTCTTGCAGGGATCCTAATTTGTGGACCGTTAAGTGTAAGGTTAGTATTGGACGCGATCTAGCATGTGTCTTATGGGTGCTGTGATGAGGCTGCATGGTTTAATTCTGCTGTTTCTTTGCAGATTGGAGAGGAGAGAGCAACTGCTATCGCCTTGATGCGAAAGTTCATTGCTTATCAGTGCACAGACACGGTAGGTTTTCCACAGTCCAACTGTCTTAAAGGGGCCATGAACTGAAAAATCGAAATTCCCTTGATCTTTAAAAAAGTATATAAATACAATAGAGGTCGTTGTGCTATAAAAACATCCAAGTTTCAAACTCAAAACTTTCTTGTTAGTCTACAAGCAGCTTTATATTGAAGCCAATTTGGCCAAACGACAGGTAGTAGAATGTAGGGCTGGGCGATATGACAATATTATTGTATATCGATGATGTCTCATCAGTGTTGGGCAAGTTACTCTGAAAATGTATTTAAATTACTGATTTTAAAAGTAATCAAATTACTGTTCTGATTACTTTATTTCAAAAGTAATTAGTTACATTATTTTTTTCTGTACATCCATGAACATTCACAAACCACTGTTATCTTTGCTAAAAGCAATAAGCTGCTGCGTGCGTGCTTGCGGAATGCACAGCATTTCGAGCGATAAGTGGATTCTCTGATTGTCCAGGGCGTCTAGTGTCTCACAGTTCTGCGTTCAAGCGAACGCAATAGGCTAAAGCTTGCTGCCTAGTAAGGGATAGTAAGGAGATTTTTGGATTACTTATTAATAAACTAGTGTTTTCTGAATCAGTGTCACAAGGATGAAGTCATCTCCTCTTTGGACGCGCCTTTAGAGAGAAATGCATCTTAATGAAAGAGTTTTTGTTTTCGATTTGTTTTATTTAGTTAAGTAATAATTTAAAGCTTTCTACAGATGTATTTATAATGCCTGTTCGGTATGTATTTGCTGAGTTTCGGTTCGTTTTTGTGAAGCGCTCCCGTTGAGACGACAGGAAGCGCATCATGTTTGTTTTCTTTATTTTATAAAAGCACCGTTTGCAACGTTTTGTTGATATTGTGAGTGCACACAAATAAAAGTAGACCCTTTATAGTTACAAATTATGTATTACTCTTACCTTTATAAGCAAAAAATGACGGAATAATTTAAATCACAGTAACAAACAAAAAGTGCTTCAATCTTTTTTTCTAAATTAACTTAAAAAAACAAAACGAAATATAATCACTTTGCCATTACATACGCAACTGAACTGTTTTAATAGCTGAAACAGTAGTATAAGCTTTTTTGAGAGAAGAGGGGGAAAAAAAGACAGGCTCGTATCAGACTCGGGCCAAGAATTCTGACAAGCTGTCGGACAAGCGCCAGGCTAAGACATGTCTTACTGATGGAAAGTTCATCCACTCTTTCATAATGTTGAGATCAGAAGGAAGCCAATGTAAAGGCTGTGGTTTTGAACAATTTAGTAAGACAACAAAACCAGTTGACCAGTAAGAACTTGGTCCTTTGTTCACTTCATTTCGTTTAGAAACAAGGCGCAATTAGATGCAGGATTTAAGAAAGATTGAAACTAAAAGGCAATGCTGTGCTGACTATATTGGATCTGACCATAATATCGCAGCATAAATCACAGCAGCGTCCATCTGTATAAGGTGTAGGCTGTCAAACAACTATCAGCCAATCATGGCAGGCTCAGAAGTCCGGGTCTGCAATCCAACACGCCTATTCAAACAAAGCGTCCTGATGAGGGGCGTCAAAACAGGACAGAAAATAGCCTATTACTTCTAAATTATGATGTGTTATGATGTAGAAATTTTGTTAACAATATAAGTTGACCTCAGAGAACTGTACAAATTCATAAGGTTCGTGATCCCTTTAACTTAAGATGTGTTTTTTTTTTGTTACTGCCAGTGTTAGTGCCATGGTTGGCTAATACCTGTAATGCTGCCAGTTCTTTTGACTCGCACCATTTCGGTCCTTATTGTGTAAGGCACAAACTGTTTAAACATTGCTTTTGGTAAAACTTTTTCTTGCTCTTTTTTGTTTTTCTGAAAACAGATGTTTCAAAGGCGCAGTTGTAGGCCAAGAGAGGAGAAAATGCGAAAAGCATATTGAGGATACATTTTTGTTTTGTTTTTTGTTTTTTTCCACAGCCGCTTCAAATCAAATCAGTGGTGGCCCCTGAGCATGTCAAAGGTTATATCTATGTGGAGGCGTACAAGCAGACCCATGTTAAGGCTGCCATTGAGGGTGTTGGAAACCTGCGCATGGGCTTCTGGAACCAGCAGATGGTGCCCATTAAAGAGATGACAGATGTGCTGAAGGTGGTTAAGGAAGTGACTAACCTTAAACCCAAGTCTTGGGTTCGTCTCAAGAGAGGCCTTTATAAAGATGACATTGCCCAGGTAGGTACACCAGAAAACTTGGCTGTATAGTGATAAAGGAAATGTCTCCCAAATAGGGGTGCTAGATATTGTGTTTTGTATTACGTTATATGATTTATCACTCATACAGCTCTACATATGTGCCAGGAAAAAATCTGATGCATGTATTTGTGCTTTAGGTGGACTATGTTGAACCAAGCCAGAATACAATCTCACTGAAAATGATTCCTCGCATTGATTTGGATCGCATCAAAGCGAGGATGAGTATGGTAGGTTACTTTATCACAATAATTATATATATTATATCAATATTTATTCTACCATTCAAAAGTGTGGAGTCATTAGTATATATATATATATATATATATATATATAAAATAAGTAATGCTTTTATTCACCAAGGATTAGGGTTGAAACGATTCCTTGATTCTGTTCGAGTAAATTTTTTTTATTGTTTTTTTTTTTTTTTAACAAAATCCTTGATTGCATTTTGCCTATGCGAGTACTCAAAATACAGGAAGTGGTGCATGCCAGATTTTAAACCCATTTAAAAATCATAATAAAGCATAATGCTATTAAGAGTTCACAAACACTATGATTCAATTAAATCTATGCGATGCAGGTTTAATAGATGTGCTTTAATTATTTACATGCGTGTTTATTTATTTATTTATTTATTTATTTTTTTTTTTTATATATAAAATACAATGTAAGTACTATAAAAGATCATTTCGCTAGATAAGACCCTTCTTTCTCGGCTGGAATCGTTTACAACCGCATTTAGGATCGTTTGAAGCCGCATTTAAACCGCATTTTGAAGTTCAAACTCGGGGCGCCATATCAGTCCATTATATGGAGAAAAATCCTTTTCCTCAAAAAACATAATTTCTTTGCGACTGAAAAAAAGACATGAACATCTTGGATGACAAGGGGGTGAGTACATTATCTGTAAATTTTTGTTCTGGAAGTGGACTTCTCCTTAATTAAATAATTAAAGCACATCTATTAGACCTGCATCGCATATATTTAATTGAATCGTAGTGTTTGTGAATTATTAATAGCATTATGCTTTATGATTTTTAAATGGGTTTAATATCTGGAATGCGCCACTTCCGGTATTTTGCCTATTAGCCAGGCGCTAGTCAAACGAGTACAGGAAAGGTACAGGTGTTAAGGGAGCTTCAGTGAACTGCGCTTAGATGAGATGTTATAAGGTCATATGTCAGTAAATACGAATTTACGTGTCCTGTCAACCGTGTCAACTGTGCTCGCAGCACACGCTCTTCGATTGCACGCACAAATACAACGGCGCATACACAAATACAATGGCGCACACTGTAGCCTGTATCATTTCATATTAAAGCATGAATGAAACTACGAGCATCCGTGTCAGACCTATGTCACATTCAGCAGCGGCAGCTCTTAAAGTAATAGCAGCTGAATAATCTAATAACCCAGATGCTGTGATGTCTGTTAATCAAAGAACAAAAGAAAAGAGGAAATCAATAACTTGTGTAGCTTTAAGGATTCTTCTATATTTAATTTAGTATTTAGCATTTGATAACAACAATTTGATTAACAATTTCTGTATAATTCCTTCTTGCTGAAGAGCACAGGTGAATAATGGGTTTATGTGAAGATTGTTTTAAGTTCACTTACATTATAAGTTGTTATATTTTAAGTCTAAAAATTAAAATTGATAGCTCAATTGTACTGTAATGTTGAATGACTACAGTCAATGGTTAAATATTGGGGGGGGGGGGGGGGGGGGTAACGTTAATGTTAAGTGGGATTAAACACAATTAATTTCAGGGAAAAAATGTTATTAGTTTTTAATTTATTGACAGCATTAAGTATATATGTGACTTCTTAGTGATCTGACCCCGGCTTTGTCTTTCATCTTACAGAAAGACTGGTTTGCGAAGAGAAAGAAGTTTAAGAGGCCACCTCAGAGGCTTTTTGACGCAGAAAAGATCAGGTAAAAGAGCACTTTGATTTTGAGTCTCAAAGTCCTCATAAGCAAACCTATTGAAACATGTCGGCCCTTCACACACACGCTCTGCTCTACAGGTCCCTTGGTGGTGAGGTCAGCCATGACGGTGACTTCATGATCTTTGAAGGCAACCGATACAGCCGCAAAGGCTTTCTGTTTAAAAGCTTTGCCATGTCTGCTGTGGTAAGAGCCCTTACGCTCATTCTAGTGCTAATTTTACCTTATTGGTTCGCTGGTTCAACCCGTGTCTCTTTTTATATAGATCACAGAAGGGGTTAAACCCACTCTGTCAGAGCTGGAGAAGTTTGAGGACCAGCCAGAGGGGATTGACCTTGAAGTAGTCACAGAGACAACAGGTAAATGTGTCCAGACAGCAGATCATTTTTTGGTGCCAATATATTGAGCAATTCTTCTGTGCATACATGTTTGAAAAAACGATCACAAGAATTTTAAAATTGCAGGTAAGGAGCGTGAGCACAACCTCCAGGCAGGAGATAATGTGGAAGTGTGTGAGGGGGAGTTGATCAACCTTCAGGGTAAAATCCTGAGTGTGGATGGCAACAAGATCACCATCATGCCCAAGCATGAAGACCTCAAGGTGATTTAAATCAGCATGAGTTGCTGCATAAAGACAGTGCCAGCATGCAAATCTTTGTCTCTTACATTGTGAAGTGTGTAATTTCTGTGCCACTGAATTGAATTTAATTCTATCTTGTTTTTGTTTAGGACCCTCTTGAGTTTCCAGCTCATGAGTTGAGGAAGTACTTCCGTATGGGTGACCATGTGAAGGTTATCGCAGGGCGTTTTGAAGGTGACACAGGCCTCATAGTCCGTGTGGAGGAGAACTTTGTCATTCTGTTCTCTGATCTCACCATGCATGAGGTAGGTTTCAAACTATATAACGATATAAACGCAAACTATGCTACAGTCAATGTTGGGTCTTCTCCGTCTCATGATTTCATATGTTCCAGTTGAAAGTCTTGCCCCGGGACCTGCAGCTGTGCTCGGAGACTGCCTCTGGTGTGGATGCCGGAGGCCAGCATGAGTGGGGAGAGCTGGTACAATTGGACCCCCAAACTGTAGGTGTCATTGTCAGGCTGGAAAGAGAGACCTTCCAGGTAAAGTTCAAGAGAAAACAACAAGTTCAAGTGTAATGGAAACTAAATTCAGTAGTATACACTTGCTGGATATGTTTCTTCACAGCATCAGCACACTTTTCGCCAGAGTTTACTCTTGGTAAAACCCCCGAGCAGCTGTGTTGTAGTCTTGCAAGTACAGCCCCTAGGCTTGCATTTCAACAATATTGTCATATCACCAGGAACAGCAGTTTATTATGAGTCTGGGCTCAACAAGAAGGATTGAGTAGGTGGTTAATGTTTATACTTGAGCTGCAAAACATTTTATCTCAGCATGAAAAACTGAACATCTCAGTTAAAGCAACATTTCTATATAATCTGTTACAGTTTTGTCTTTCTTTTCTTTGTTGTTATAAAACAGCAATTTAAAAATATTTCCTTAACACTAAACATTTTTAACATTCTAGTAGACATTATAGCTTACCAACAAAGCACAATTTAACCTTAAAATTAATTAAGTTAGTAAAATAATTTTTTTTTTTTTTTTTTGCACTCAGATTCCATATATTCAAATAGTTGTATCTCGGCCAAATATTGTCCTATCATAACAAACCATACATCATACATCAAGCTTATTCATTCAGGTTTCAGATGATGTTTTCAGATGATTTTCCTTGCGCTTTGGACTTGAACTCTGCCTAACAAGCTTGTCCAGCACATCTGACATACATACAATTTGTGCATGTATTAGAAAACATAACCTTCTGTAGTTTATTCACTAATGGTTTAAGGCCATTTTGTGATTTCAGTCATCATACAGTAACCAGCAACAACCACCCCTTCCTCTTCTCGTCGAAGACATGCAATGCGTTACTAAACAGTATCTCGCTGTCGGTGCTTGTAGGCCTAATGATTTTTGCGTCTTTCTGTACGCGTGCTTCCACATTGCTGACATGTTTGCTGCATTAGTGCGCGCCTCTATTTGACTGCGTCACGTCATTGTTCGGCCGAACACCGAAAGAGCTTTTTGAACTATTTTCAGCCAAATAATTTCAGTTGCCGAACATTCGGTGCATCCCTAATTTAAAGAACGGTTTTCTATTTTGATATAGATTAATAGACAGTAGCCATTACTTCAGCAGGGCCCGATGAAATCCATTTCATTTTTTTCCAAATTCAGTTTTTTTTTACTGTTTTAGTATTTCTGGATTTTCTGTTTTAATGGTTAAAATAAATTTTATTATTCAAAAAGCATGTCTAATTAATTTAAATCATGCAACTATGTTTAACAGGTTTCAAAAAAACAAAAAACATTTTGAAATGCCCTATAAAATGTTTTTTTTTTCCCCCTCAAATTTAGTTTGTTTTTACCAAATTCTGTTTTCCTTTAAGGTTTCATTAAATATTAATAATCAAAAGCATCTCTACTTTAGGACGTTGTTTTAGTGTCGCGTAAAAAAAAAAAAAAAATCCTAAGATTACGAGAGTAACGTCAAAATGTTTCGAGAATAAAGTCAAAGTGACGAGAATTATTTCGTAGCAATTACGAGTTATTAAAGCAATTAAAGTTATTATATTTTGAGAGTATATTTTAGCCTATTGAGGGAGATATTCCAAAGTCTCAGCTTTCAAAATCTGTCAGTTTAATAGCGAAATACAAACAATATATGTTACAATAATGTGTTTTTCATGCTTTTAAATGTGGCATGACAGAACGCTGTATTTGCCTCAGTTTAAATGGCATGTGAATCAGTCATCCAAGATGTTCATATCTTTCTTCACTTGTAAAGAAATTGTTTTTTTTTTAGGAAAACATTTCAGTATTTTTCTTCATATAATGGATATGGTGCCCCGAGTTTGAACTTCCAAAATGCAGTTTAAATGCGGCTTCAAATGATCCCAGATGCGGTTGTAAACGATCCCAGCCGAGGATCGGTTGTTTTCATAAAAATAATACAATTTTTAATGTCAAACACTCATCTTTTGCTCTTCCCGACCTGTTTTTTTCTGAATCATGACAGTTAGGTTATGTCGAAAATAAACTCCCATCTTATGTTTTCCCTCAACTTCAAAATCGTCCTGTATCGCTGTTTTACCTTTTTTTGTTAAGGGTGTTTGATCTTCTTTGCATGTTCACTTTGCAAAGACTGGGTCGGTACTTCTGCAGTGATGTAGGATGATTTTGAAATGATTTTTGAAGTTGAGGGAGAAAATACGGTCAGAGTTTTTCGACATACCTTAACTGTATACACAGTTCAGGGAGAGCATGGTAAGACGAGCATTTGAGATTCATTGATTCATTTTTTGAGAAGTAATAAAATTATATATTTTTTTAATGAAAACAACTGACTGTTTGCTAGATAAGACCCTTCTTCCTCGGCTGGGATCATTTACAACCGCATTTGGGATCGTTTGAAAATGCATTTAAACTGCATTTTGGAAGTTCAAACTCTGGGCACCATACCAGTCCATTATATGGAGAAAAATCCTGAAATGTTTTCCTCAAAAAACATAATTTCTTTATGACTGAAGAAAGCAAGACATGAACATCTTGGATGACAATGGGGTGAGTACATTATATGTAAATTGTTGTTCTGGAAGTGGACTTCTCCTTTAAATTAGGCTATATATATATTTAATTCCTTCTGATGTTCTTTCACATTTATATCATGCTACTTGAAATAAAGAGGAAAAACACTTATATAATTTGAATTTTATAATAAAACTGGCGGAATTCGACAGCTGAGCTGTGTTATTAAAAGTAGCAAAGTACAAAATTATTGCGATTACTGGGTGGCTGCCACGCTACAAAAAATGAAAGACCTAAAATATTATTTCCAATAATTGACTGTATTATACCGTGAATAAACAGCTTGTGAATTGTCTCTTATATACCTCAGAAAAGACAACAGTGTAACTTATGTTAACGAGTCGGAGTCCACTTCAACCTTTAGAACGTTTCATTGTTTTTTTTAATAAATACATGTGAGGAATGAAAGATTGGATGCCACAGATGTTTTTACGGAGTAGGTGGTGGAATTTTCATGAAGAAAACAGTATAATTTAATTTAACAAATGTCTCGTTAATTTGGGTTAATTTTTTCTGCTATCTGAATGCTTTCACAATGATTCATTTTTAGGTTCTGAACATGCATGGGAAGGTTTTAACTGTACGGCACCAGGCAGTAAATAGACGGAAGGACAACCGCTTTGCTGTCGCTCTCGACTCTGAGCAAAACAACATCCACGTGAAGGATATTGTGAAAGTCATTGATGGACCTCATTCGGTAACTACCAGAGACTAGGGATAAAGAGTTGTTATTATACAACAGAACCGCATTGGAGGAAGTTAATATTCTCATTTATGTGATCCGTCAGGGCCGTGAAGGTGAAATTCGCCACATCTTCAGAGGCTTTGCTTTTCTTCACTGCAAGAAGCTGGTTGAAAACGGAGGCATGTTTGTTTGTAAAGCACGCCACCTTGTTCTGGCGGGCGGCTCCAAGGTAGGTCTGTTCCACTACATCTGTGGACTGATCTTACACATTTCCAAACTTCACTGTTGTAAAACAGCCCTTCTTTTGTTTCCAAAGCCCAGAGATGTGACCAATTTTACAGTCGGAGGCTTTGCCCCTATGAGTCCTCGCATCAGCAGCCCAATGCATCCTGGCGGAGGCGGTAAGCAATTTCACAAAGGTTGAAGATCAGGGCTTTTATTGAACTGTTGAAGTCATGCAAGAGGATTTTATAATCCCTTTAATCACAAGTGGTTTCTTGACCAATATTTGAATGTTCATTACAATGTTTCCGCACCAAAAGCATAACAAAGCAGCAAGACTCTTTTGAAGCGCGCCACACTGACTGTTTATCGACTCGGCTCAAAGTGCAGTAACGGTGAACGGTAACACAGCATGAGCTTCCTTGCTGATGAGTCTCTGTCATGCGTGCACTAAACAGCACTGTGAGATCCACTGTGAAGTTCTTGAACTCAGCGACAAACGACTTGTTGATTTAAACTACTTTAAAGCCAGATAAAACAGTGCAGGAAAACACTGTGCGCAGTGATACAGCCAGAATGCTTTTCAGGCTACAAATTGCCATCATTTACCATGGATTTACTGTGGTAACACTAACTACACCATGGTGTTGTGTCAGAAATGTGGGATATTAATATCAAAGTTATTATATCATTAATATAGACATGTATTAAATGTATTAAGGGAGTAATGGAACATAATAACAGTATTTTTGTGATTTAATCTAGAGCATTTGTGCATTTACACTAAATGTATTTAGACTACTGTACTACTATAGACTACTACACAGTGTGTGTGGTTTTAACTCTGTTACCATGATCTAAATGTATGCTATTATGGAAGACCATTGGTTAATGTTGATACAACTCAGTCAGAAAAATTTAATTTCACCATATAAAAATAAGGTTGTTACCATTTTTAGTGATTTTACTGTTTTTGGTGATGGATATAAATATCCATCTGCTACTACTGTCAACTCAAGCTGCTGTCAAATGTGCATTTCTAAGAGACAAAAAGATGTATTATTATTAATATTGCAGACTTCACTGCAAACTGTGCTGAAGATGCATGTCATCAAATTTAGATGACACAAACCTGCTTTACGATTATTAAAACATGCCGGGACTAAATATTTCTCAAAACTTTTATATTGAGATATTTATTTTAAAGGAACACTCCACTTCGTTTCTGAATCCATTCAGCCGATCTCCGGGTCTGGCGGTAACACTTTTAGCATAACTTATCATAGATCATTGAATCTGATGAGACCGTTAGCATCTCGCTCAAATGACCATATATAATAACAATATTTTTCCTATTTAAAACTTGACCCTTCTGTAGTTACATTGTGTACTAAGACTGACGGAAAATGAAAAGTTGTGATTTTCTAGGCTGACATGGCTAGGAACTATACTCTCATTCCAGCGTAATAATCAAGGAACTTTGCTGCCGTACCATGAGTGCAGCAGGCGCAATGATATTACGCAGCGCCTGAAAGTGACCGGCGCTAAGTTTGTGTAGATGCAGAGTTGCAGCCGGCAAAATTCCTTGATTGTTACGCCGAAATGAGAGTATAGTTCCTAGCCATATCGACCTAGAAAATCACAACTTTTCATTTTTCGTCTGTCTTTGTACACAATGTAACTACAGAAGAGTCAAGTTTTAAACAGGAAAAATATCGAAACATTTTTGAGCGAGATGCTGACGGTCTAATCCGATTCAATGATCTATGCTAAGCTAACCTGGAGATCGGCTGAATGGATTTGAAAACGGTAAAACTCAACTGTTTAACTCTAGGGGAGTTGGAAAAGGAGCCTATTTTTTTTTTTTTTTTTTTTAAAGTGGAGTGTTCCTTTAAGGAAAATAATTTGAAAAGTGTAAGAATTCGAAAGCGTGAAGCGTTTCTTGTTCTGACCACAGAGAGTAGTTTAAAATCACAATCACAAAATCACTGGTATATTTTCTACAAATTTCACATAAAATATCTGCCTTTAAAATTGAAATAAAGAAATAAAAATATAAAACTTCGTGGTAGTAATGTTGTTTTTTTGTTTTTTTTAGTTGTATCACCCATCCCTATTTAAACCGTATCATTGATATAAATCTCATCTGTTGTTTTCTGGTGTTCCTTCCAGGTCAGCAGCACAGGGGCGGAGGTGGCGGCATGGGTCGGGGCCGTGGGCGACGAGATAATGATCTGATTGGGCAGACTGTCCGTATATCCCAGGGACCATACAAAGGTTAAATGAATGATTTTTTTTTTTTTTTTGTGAAATGGTATTTTTGTATAAATTGCTTTGCATTTTATAATGTGTTAAGTGTGGCTTCAGTGTCCATTCACTTTGTCTTGTTTTCATATAAGCCACAGGTTTTCTAACTCCTTATTTATTTCCACAGGCTACATTGGAGTGGTGAAGGATGCCACAGAATCAACCGCTAGGGTAGAGCTCCACTCAACTTGCCAGACCATCTCTGTGGACCGACAGCGTCTTACAACTGTGTATGTTGTCGTGCACAAACATTTATACTCTCTCTGCTTCCACATTAGTTTTTTCCATCTTGTGGCTAATTTTATGACATTACTTCTAGCTGCCAATAAAGGCCAGTAGGCTCAGCTCTGCTGAACACATTTACACCATATCCTCACACAGAAAATATAAATAAAAGCAGGTCCTGTGTTGGAAAATTTTTACACAGGAATCCTAGCTCTTAGTCTCCCAGCCAGTGTTTGACAGTTCTGCCTCGTAACACTGTAGTCTGGGTTTTGTTCATCTGACATGTTATTTTTTGACTTTACTATGACAAATAGGGCAGACCAACTATAGCAGCTCTCTGAAAGCATAGTTAATCCTGGAACATATTTGCATATTACATACCTCAGATTGCTTGGTAGATGGATTAAATGTAATACCAATCAAAAGGTTTTGAATAATTTAAGATTTTCAGTGTTTTTTGTTTTGTTTTTTTAAGAAGTCTCTTCTGCTCACCAAGCCTGCGTTTATTTGATCCAAAATACAGCAAAAACAGTAATATTGTGAAATATTTTTACTATTTAAAATAACTGCTTTCTGTGTGAATTTATTTTCAAATGTAATTTATTATAGTGATGCAAAGCTGAATTTTCAGCATCATTAAATACTCCAATATTCAGTGTCACATGATCCTTCAGAAATCATTCTAATATGCTGATTTACTGTTCAAAAAATATCATGTTTTCAGGATTTTTTTGAGGGGGAAGAAATTATAGAAATTAATAATTTTATTTAGCAAGAATGCTTTAAATTGATCAAAAGTGATGATACAAACATTTACAATGATACAAAAGATTTCTATTTCAGATAAATGCTGTTTTTCTGAACTTGTTATTCATCAAAGAAACCTGAAAAAATTCTACTTAACTGTTTTCAACATAATAATAATAATAATAATAATAATAATAATAATAATAATAATAAAAGTCAGCAAATCAGAATATTGGAATTATTTCTGATGGATCATGTGACTGGAGTAATGATGTAGCTTTTAAAACTACAGGAATAAATTGCATTTTAAAATTTAATGAAGTAGAAAATTTTAGTTTTTGCTGTACTTTAGATCAAATAAATGCAGGCTTGGTGAGCAGGAGAGACTTCTTTAAAAAAAAAAAAAAAAAATTACTGTTTAAAAACTCTTGACTGTATGTATTTTTTTTTTATTAGATGTTTTTGAAAGACGTTTCGTATGTTCACCAAGGCTGCATTTATTTGATCAAAAATACAGTAAAACAGTAATATTGAGGATTTTTATTAAAATAATATATTTTATAATTTTATAATAATTTCTTCTAGCAATGGCTAAACCTGAATTTTAAGCAATTATTAGTTTTCAGTGTCTCATGATCCTTCAGAAATTATTCTGCTTTTATCAGCGTTGCTGCTTAATATATTTGTGAAAGCATTGCACATTTTTGCAAGATTCTTTAAAAAAAATTAGAAATTGAGAATTAAAGACTTAAAATTCCTACAAAAGATTTATTTTAAATAAATTCTGTACTTTTGATCAATTTCTTGCATCCTTGCTGAATAAAAGGTATTAATTTCTTGCAAAAAAAATCTTGCCACTGACTTTAGGCTTTTAAATAGTAGTGTATGTTTGATATCTTGACTATTTTGCTTTCTTTGAATCAGCGGTGGCAAAGAAAGACAAGGAAGGACTTCCACCCATTTACGAACCCCAATGTATGGTTCCCAGACGCCCATTTATGGAACTGGCTCACGTACCCCCATGTATGGTAGCCAGACACCCCTTCATGATGGTGAGAAATGCCAAAATATGTTCTTAAACGTATGTGTTCTGCAACACATTTTTTTTTTCTTATTATTATTTTTCTTTAATTGCTCACAGGAAGCCGTACTCCTCATTATGGCTCCCAGACTCCTCTGCATGATGGGAGCAGGACGCCAGGTCAGAGCGGCGCATGGGATCCCAACAATCCAAACACACCATCACGGTAAGAAGCAGAGCAAGACAAATGTGCACATGCAGTCAAACAGTCCCACATACCTCAACTCATTTTCCTTCTGTTTTCAGGCCTGATGACGAATACGAGTTTGCCTATGATGACGAGCCCTCTCCGTCTCCTCAAGGTTATGGCGGTACGCCCAACCCTCAGACTCCTGGCTACCCAGAAGTGCCCTCCCCGCAGGTCAACCCTCAGTACAACCCTCAGACTCCTGGGACTCCTGCCATGTGAGGGCTCATTCAGATGCTCGACGCTTTTGTTCTGGCTTGAGAACATCTAAAACTGAGTATGTTTTTGCAACCTAGGTACAACACCGACCAGTACTCCCCATATGCAGCGCCCTCTCCACAAGGGTCCTACCAGCCAAGCCCCAGCCCACAGAGTTACCACCAAGTGGCCCCAAGCCCAGTGGGATACCAAAACACGCACTCGCCCGCCAGTTACCACCCTACTCCGTCACCCATGGCCTACCAGGTACTGTAGTATAGTGCCTTGCGAAAATATTCGTACCCCTTCGTTTTTTTTCACATTTTATGTTGCAGCCTTATGCTAAACTGCTTTAAATTAGACCCCCCCACACACATCAATTTACACTCCATACACCATAAAGACAAAGCAAAAAACAGATTTGTGACAACTTTGCAAATTTATTAAATATGAAACACTGAAATAAGTACATTACATTTATAGTGTTCATCCCCTTAACTTAGTACTTAGTTGAAGCTCCTGTACAGCCTCAAGTCTTTTTGGGTATGATGCAACAAGCTTTGCACATCTGCATTTGGCAGTTATCTGCCATTCTTAAACAATCTTATGATGTTCATCTCATGATAGTACCAGTAGTGAAGAGGAAGCGAGATGAGTGGTTCATGCAAATTTGGTGCATCACTAGCTTGCAGCAATACGTTTTTGTTTTTTTTTTCCTCTATGATAATTGGCTGCACAAACAGTATTGAGTTGAATTGTGCTTCATGTGATCTTCAGGCCAGCCCAAGTCCCAGTCCGGTAGGGTACAGTCCAATGACTCCTGGAGCTCCATCTCCAGGAGGCTACAACCCTCACACCCCTGGATCTAACATTGACCAGGCCTCCAACGACTGGGTCACCACAGACATCATGGTGCGTGTGAAAGACACATTCCTAGACGGAGGCGTCATCAATCAGACCGGTGTCATCCGGAGTGTCACCGTGAGTGAAGTTTATTATGCTTTAATCTTTTTTTTTTTTTTTTTGGGATCTAGATGTACTGTGATTTTTAAGCAAGAATCTGCAAGCAGAAGCATGTGAAGTTTGGATTTGCATATTGCATGTGCTGTGCTGAGACGCCGGGGGCAGATTTAAGATTTGGCAGTGGATTAAGCTTGTCTGTCTTGTGATATAATCCACTCTGTTAGACTTTACAATGATTCATACTCTGATATGTCGTTTGTTGTTGTTAAGACATCACAGTTTCACTCTGATTCATCCATGGGAAAATTCTTCTCTCACGTAGGGGGGGATGTGCTCCGTTTTCCTGCAAGAGACAGAGAAGGTCGTTAGCATTTCGAGTGAACATTTGGAACCTGTTACACCAACCAAAAACAACAAGGTACTGCTTAACTTATTGAACCAAATGTGATCGATTCTATTGTGATTTTAGGTGTCTTAGGTAATCTTGAGGTGCATTATTTTGATTTTAAGCTTTGTCGTCTTTTTTGCTGTATGAACACCGTTTTGAACAGTTATTTTTACCACTTCATAGGCCTTGAACGGTTAAATACACTCACTTGTATGTCAAAAAGCCTGTCTTTGTAAGTTTCCTTGTAAACAGTAGTTTAGGTCTTAAGTGAAAGCAGACTGCTGAGAAAAGAAAACACATGTATATTGTAACAGTATATTGTATCTGGGCAGCTCTTAAAGTGACAGCAGCCTAATTTTCCTGCTGTCATGTTAATCAAACAACCAAAGAGAGAAAATCTCTCACTGCTCTTAATAAGAAGAAATATACAGTTAAGGTCAAAAGTTTACATAAATGTTAATAATTTGACAAATAAGAGGGATCATACAAAATGCATGATGTTTTTTTTTTTTATTTAGTACTGACATGAATAAGATATTTCACGTAAAAGACATTTACATATGTGACCCCGGACCACAAAACAAGTAGCATGGGTATATTTGTAGCAACAGCCAAAAATACATTGTATGGGTCAAAATTGTTGATTTTTCCTTTATGCCAAAAATCATTAGGATATTAAGTAAAGATCATGTTCCTATTAAGTAATATTTGATTACTTAATACAGTGTATGTAGCATTTCTTAATTTTTTGTTCAGTTTTTTTTTTTTTTTGTCCTATTGCTTGTAATTAGTTTATTATTCTTATCTAATCGTTGACTGTCTATGGCATAGAAAAATGGGTATCATAAAGACCTTAACATAAAGCAAAAGTAACTATATTGTGATATGTATATATCGTCACTGTAAAATAAAAGTACTCATGTGACCCTGGACGATAAAACCAGTCAATTTTCTGAAATTTAGATTTTTACATCATCTGAATAAATAAGCTTTCCATTGATTGTTGTGCTTATGTGTGAGCGCTCGGTGAGGCGCGTAAAGCGCTTATTGTATCCAATCACAGTCATGTCTGTTGAGCGTGTGAACACTCTGGCCAATCAGCGGCGTTCAAAAATCAGCTCAACAGCGCTCAAATGTGAGCGGGAAATGGACGCTTTTAAAATTTCAGTACCAAAAGTACCGAACCCGGTACCTTCTGACAACTCTAAAGCCTACACTCTTTCAGTAGCTGTGGTCATCATATCAGTATTTTTATTTTCCGAGTTATGTTGCAGTAAAAATAGAAACAGGTAGCACCAGTAGCTCACAGAGAGCAAATGTTTTATGTAATCAAAATAATGGCGCCCACACAGTCCAAATTATGTGCACTGACCAAAATTATAAACGCAACACTTTTATTTTTGCACCCATTATTCATGAGCTGAACTCAAACATCTAAGACTTTTTCTATGTACACAAAAGGCCTATTTGTCTCTAATATTGTTCACAAATCTGTCTAAATCTGTGTTAGTGAGCACTTCTCCTTTGCCGAGATAATCCATCCACCTCACAGGTGTGGCATATCAAGATGCTGATTAGATGTTGCAAGTTTCGAGGAAGCGTGCATTTGGCGTGGTGACTGCAGAAATGTCCACCAGAGCTGTTGCCCGTGAATTAAATGTTCATATTTCTACCATAAGCCGTCTCCAAAGGCGTTTCAGAGAATTTGGCAGTACATCCAACCGGCCTCACAACCGCAGACCACGTGTAACCACACCAGCTCAGGACCTCCACATCCAGCATCTTCACCTCCAAAATCATCTGAGACCAACTACTCGGACAGCTGCTGCGACAGTCGGTTTGCAGAGTCACAAACTGTCAGAAAGCGTCTCAGGGAAGCTCATCTGCATGCTCGTCGTCCTCATTGGTGTCCTGACCTGACTGCAGTTTGTCGTCATAACGACTTGAGTGTGCAAATGCTCACATTCGATGGCGTCTGGCACTTTGGAGAGGTGTTCTCTTCACAGATGAATCCCAGTTTTCATGGTACAGAGCAATGGCAGACAGCGTGTATGGCATCGTGTGGGTGAGCGGTTTGCTGATGTCAACGTTGTGGATCAAGTGGCCCATGGTGGCGGTGGGGTTACGGTATGGGCAGGCGTATGTTATGGACAACAAACACCGGTGCATTTTATTAATGGCATTTTGAATGCACAGAGATACTGTGACGAGATCCTGAGGCCCATTGTTGTGCCATTCATCCACGACCATCACCTCATGTTGTAGTATGATAATGCACGGCCCCATGTTGCAAAGATTCCTGGAAACTGAAAACATCCCAGTTCTTGCATGGCCAGCGTACTTACCGGACATGTCACCCATTGAGCATGTTTGGGATGCTCTGGATCGGGCTATATGACAGCGTGTTCCAATTCCTGCCAATATCCAGCAACTTCGCACAGCCATTGAAGAGGAGCGGACCAACATTCCACAGGCCACAATAAAACAACCTGATCAACTCTATGCGAAGGAGATGTGTTGCACTGCGTGGACTGGTTTTCGGACCACCCATGATATGTTAAAACTGCACATTTTAGAGTGGCCTTTTATTGTGGCCAGCTTAACGCATGCCTGTGCAATAATCATGCTGTTTAATCAGCATCTTAATATGCCCCACCTGTGAGATGGATGGATTATCTCGGCAAAGGAAAAGACTTAGATTTGTGAACAATATTTGAGAGAAATGGGCCTTTTGTGTACATAGACAAAGTTCAGCTCATGAAAAATGGGGGCAGAAACAAGTGTTTCATTTATAATTTTGGTCAGTGTATAAAACGATGTGGATTATGTTTGGAATGACAAACCTTCTATGGGTTTCATACCCTTGACAGTTTCGAATGATGCATTAATCTCATTGTATGAGAAGTTTGTTTTACTGTTATAGGGAAAAAACACCAGTGAAAGTCCCAACAGCTCCATGTCGTGCAGTAGCATGCTAACAGCTTCCACACTCTGCACAAACCCTTGGATATGTGCCTAAAAGCATGTTTAATCCTGCTCATGAAGTCCGGATATAATGTATTATACATAATATAAATAAACGTTAAAGTGTCCTTATTATAGTTTAATTATACAATTGTTTTACATGCTATAGAATGCAATAAAATTTACACAAAACACCAAACCAATAATTGACGGTTATTGCTGTAATAAATACATGCAACATTTAATCATTTAAATTCATATACACATACAGAAACTGTTAGGCCTTTTGTGGGAAGTACTAAATCAGAGATTTTAGAGAACAGCAAGACCACAATCATGAAAGTAAGTCACAGCTGCAACAACCACTGAAGCATATACTTGCCTGAAATCGCTCTTGTATTGAATCCATGCTGTAGACACTTAAGTAACGAGAATTAATTATATATTTCATGTATAATGAATGAGCAGTGAAGAGTTAAGGAAATACGCAGGTGCTCCCACCAAATCAGATGTTCCAAATTCAGCTTAAGAAGCCTGATATTATGTGTCACAGTCATCTGTGTTACAACAAATGTTCCTCCAACATTAATAAATGTGAATTTGTGCTTCTCAGGTGAAGGTGATTTTGGGAGAGGACAGGGAGGCCACAGGAGTCCTACTTAGTATTGATGGTGAAGACGGCATTGTTAGAATGGAGCTGGATGAGCAACTGAAGATTCTCAATTTGCGCTTCCTTGGGAAATTGGAAGTGTGAACACATTTAAACATTTTGCTATTCAAATGCAGATTAGTCACTTTCAATGAGCTTTCATTTTTTTCTTCTGTTTTCCATCATCTATGTTGTGAAATAGCTGGCCTTTTACACTTCTTTTTTTTTTACTTAGTTAAAGGTTTTAGTGGATAGTCTGTTTTCTGTTTCTTATGTGGTGTAGAAACATACTTTTGGCAGTCTGATTCTATGTCAAATAAAATGTGAACCGCGAGTTCCCAAATCCATCCATCCCGAGTGTTCGCATGAAATATTTAATAGCTGTTGGCTGTTCATTTTAAACATTTTACTGCCATTCAGACCATCAGCCATAAAGAGGAAATACATTTTGAGTCACTTGAGTGATTTGAGCTCCAGCAGATGAGATAAACTGCTGTGCTTTGTGCCGCAAGTTTATTTCAAATCATTGTCCATTACATTGAGTCGTTAATGTCAATAACAATTGGTGTACATTCTGAGTGCATTAAAGGTCTTTCAAAAGCCTTTATTTCATCCTCTCAATTTTTATTACCGGCTCACTAATGAGAAAAAAACTACCCAAGGTTAAGTACTTTAGGAATTGTATAACATTTTTATTAAAGCGTGCATCAAGCTTGAGAACTGGAAGAGGACAGTCAAACATGAAAGCAGTGAAAGTTTCAGCTTTTCTCAGTTACAGGGCTCATGAGGATTTTCGTAGTTAATTGGGACGTAAAAGATGGTGGTGTTCTTTGGACAGGGATGTCCTGTGCTGTTAAACAGTGACAACCTATCAAACTTTTGCTCTTGTTCTTTGGGGCATCCAATGGTTTGGTTCCTGAAGAGATGGATCTTCAGCTGGATCCACGCTTCACGACCCTAAAAAAAATGAGGAAAGAACAGGTATGCTTTTGGGTTTAGATTTGTGTTTTAATACATTAAAACTGTTTTTAAACGACCAAATTCAGTAAACACATTATTAAAGAAGTCCATTTTTTTTTTATCTAGCGAAACAATCGGTTGTTTTCATTGAAAAAACAAAATACTTTTTAATCTCAAACGCTCGTCTTGTCTCGCTGTCCCCTCAACTCTGTGTATTCTGACTCAAGACAGTTAGGGTATGTCAAAACTCCAATCGTATTTTCTCCCTCAATTTCAAAAATAATTTTAAAATCATCCTACATCGCTGCAGAAGTACCGAAACAGTCTTTGCAAAGTGAACATGCAAAGAAGATCAAACAGCCTTAACAAAAAAAATAAAACAGCGATATAGGACGATTTTGAAGGTGAGGGAGAACATGAGATGGGAGTTTTTCTACATACCCTGTCATGAACCGGAACAAAAACACTCCAGGTAGAGATGACGAAGACGACGATCGTTACACTAGATAAGACCCTTCTTCCTCCGTTGGACTCGTTTACAGCCACGTTTGGGATTGTTTGAAGCCGCATTTAAACTGCATTTTGAAAGTTCAAAATCGGTGACCATATCAGTCCATTATATAAAGAAAAATGCTGAAATGTTTTCCTCAAAAAATAATTTCTTTACGACTGAGGAAAGAAATACATGAACATCTTAGATGACAAGAGGGTGAGTACATTATGTTAATCTTTGTTTTGGAAGTGGACTTCCCTTTAATAGGGCTGTCAGCTTAACACATTAAGTATTTATGAAAAAATAACGCGATTACTTTTTTTTTTAATGCTGTTAATGCACTGGCAATGCCCCCAGACCTGTACATCATATAGTTGACTCTTGACAAATTTGATGCAGGGCAAAAACCCCATAAATAAAGTTATGCCCTAAAATTCAAGATATTGGGGCAAAAAATATGCCCTGTATGTGTATAATGTTTATATATATATATATATATATATATATATATATATATATATATAATCACGTATCACACAATATTACATGGCAGCAAGAGCAATATGGCACGAGTGCTGATTTTGTCCTGATCGATCACGAGCTTAAATGTGACTTTAGTTTATACAATTCAGTAAAAAGTTGATATTGTGTTATATTTTAAACGCAGTATTATGTGGTTTTGCTCAATTTTGCAGAGAACATATACTTTTGAAGCCATAGCAGAATTGTTGCGTGTCAGCGAGCAACAGCAGTGTTTAGTTTGTGAATGAATCTGCATTTTGCACAAATCCTGTGAATCATTAGCCACATTTACATGTACACTTATTTAAACATTAATGTGTGTTGGCAGTGTATGTACAAATCTACCCTATAATGATAAAAATCCATGCAGTGTTTTTTAATTAATCTGTAAAAATAATATTCTCTTTTTCAAATCGAGCCATTCTCAGATGCCTGTCGTTGTGGCGTCACACCAACAGAGGCCGCTCCCACGATAGTTGATTGACATGAGCATCTTACCTCAGATCGGTCGTAACAGTCCAACCTCCATGTTTGAATGCCGGAGCAGGGATGTAAATTAGACAAGAATTGAGCGTTTGAGGTGTTGTGTTGCTGGATGTAATAATGAACGTAGTGGTTGTCATTTACTCCCAACATCTGAGCTGCTGAAGATGCAGTGGATTAGGTTTGTTTGTGAAGGGAATGCACCTCCCGATCTGCATAAATGTGTCTATGTTTGCTCAAATCATTCGTGATCCAACTTCACTTACAGCAGAAGTGAGTATAAGGGTTTTTTTATGAATCTTTGCGATCGCCTTTCCTAATAATGTGCTAGTTAGTAAGTTTAGCAGCTAAAGTAAACAGGCTCGTCACTCCACAGAGAGAAGAGGGGGCGTGGCGAGCAGAGCTCATTTGCATTTAAAGCAACCTCGATGGGATGATTTTTGCAGAGCTGATTTTGGCAAAAAAAAAAGGGTGTTTTACACTACCATTGAAAATTTTTAACTGAAGTATATTATAGATTTTTCATTAAGACCCTAAAGAATCATATCAACTCATGGAAAATGGGCATCTGATGACCCCTTTAAAAACACTGTTTTGATGCATTAAGCCACATTAAGCATTTTAGAATTTCCCTAGATTTAGATTAATTATTTTACTTATTGTAATTTCTGTATAATGTTATTATGCCTATGTATTAATACAGATTTTCCAATCCCAATTCATTTGAGTATATTTCTGTTATAATGCCATTTTTGCTAGCATAAATGTGTGTGACTATTCACCTCATTTTTTCCGTAAACTTGGACGCAGCAATTTGTACATTTAATGGGTCCAGATTCTGCTCTCATCTGCATCCAGCTATTTTTAGCTGAACAAAACAGCTTGTTTTGCTGCTTGATATTGCAAACTGGTTTGTTCTACCATATTATTTTATAGTATTATCTTAATTATGTAAACTAGTTTGTACAAAGTCTTACCGTCTACTGCATTTAGTTATTCTTCTTGTTATTTTACTACAGTGTCTAATGAAGCGGAAGTCTCGCACATTCACAGAAATCGGCTCACTTCCGCAATGAAAAATACGGTGAATTAAACAATATTTCTTGATATTCTGAACATAATACAGTAAATAGAATTTAACATTGCTTCTCTCACCTTGCTGTCCGTCACACATTGCAAATCATAGTTTTGTCCAAGCAGCGGGGTCAAAACACTGCGTATGTCGTCATGCTGCAAATCGCATCATGGAAAGATGGATGAAGTGTTGGTTCCCAAATGTATTAACTCATAATGATTCATAGCCAATGCAATAAACTTACCTTATATGACACATCACATGAGGTTTTGATTCCAGAGCTTTCCAATACACTACAAAAATATTTAATGGGAGAAAACAGATGAGTTCACGTTAAGATGATATCATGGTATATGTTTAATAACACCCACTTATCAATGTCAAAGAGTTTCCGAAGCTTGACTGCGGCGTGGAAATAAAGAAGCGGTGAACCCATGGTCTCCTCACAGCCTGCACACGTCCCATGTTTAATCCATTCCTCCCTCCTGCCAAACCAAATGAAATCAATGACTGATGCGTCTTAGCGGTAAAAAATATGTCAGAGCTACTGACAGAAATATCAGACATTATATTTAAAATGCTCTTTTTTTAGGGGTTCAAGTGCATAGCACTGAAACCCTATTGTAATTGTTACAATAGCCAAGGATCAGCGATGTCTACGTGATATTAATCTGGCAGACCAAACCGTAAATTGTAGAGACTTAAAACTTGGACAGATGGTAGCACTCACACCATCTACAATGTCGCTACAGCGATTAAAAGTACTAAATCGCTCATAACTCCTAAACCATTTGTCACAGGCTCAAGACGTTGGAATCCTTGGCTCATGCCAAAGGAGGACTGAAATGTTCAGCCAGTTTGCATTTTTTTAACGATTTGGCCCAATCTGACCCAAACAAGTGCAGGAAGATTCTTTGAAGAGTGAATATAAATAATGATCAAAAAAAACTTTGAACCTTCGACTCTCCGTTGAAAAGAGAAGTCAAAACGTTTGAAAAGGGGGACTTACTAAAACTGCTATAACTTTTGAAAGGCATGAGATATCTTTGCCAAACTTGTCACAGAGTTGAATGTGAGGTCACGTGAAAAAAGTCACTTGGTGGTGCTATGAGAGGGGAAAAAAAAAAAATATGGCCATAACTACGCAACTGTTTGTCCAAACAACGTTAAAATTGGTACGCACGCTCTTGGTACATTTGCGAACCTCGAAAAAACATGGCCGCCATTGGTCGACGAAATTTGAGCACCTGTTTAGACAAGCTTAAGGGAGGCTGATCGGAACAAAAAACTTTGGGTCTGTTTGACTCACGGCCCTAAAGGTCTGTGAGAAATTTTAAAGAAATCAGCCACTAGGGGGCGATATCGCATTGAATGGCATAAACGTTTTTTCGCACATACACATGATATTCATATACGATAGACCTCCTTATTCCAAACAACTTTGCCTCTAGAACCACTGCTGTCAATCAAACTGTTTGTTAAACGATTGAGAAAATGTGAAAAACCTACTTTTTGCGTTTTATGCTCAATGTAGAAAAATCCACTGCTGTGCAACTCTCTGCACTCTCTAGGTCAATAATTATCAAAAGAATGTTAAAATTTACCCTTTGGGAAGCTATAATGGAGTGGTTTAGAAAAGGGACCTGTCCAAATATACCCAAAAGCCTATAAAGCCTAAACAAAAACTCAAAACTTCACAAAACCTGGTGATTCTAAACAAGCAAAGTTTTAGGGAGATCAGACCACAGCTGGCTCTGGTTCAGTCATAAATGTTAAAAAAAACATTATATTTATATAATAAATTACCTGGATTTGCCAAAAATGCTTTTTTTTTTTAAATAATTGATTTAGGTTGTTACATGCTTAAATAATATGTGGCATCTTTTTTCGTAAGTGCCTAAATGCCTTAAAGCGCTTGAACCCAGCTATATTTTTCGTTCTGTTCTGTGTAATTTATATATACTTTTTCATACTTTTCCAATTATACAATATATGATTAAACTTTTCTACAGTCACACAAAACTCCTGATAATGTAGATTCCTACTAGAATGACTGGATTTTGCTCGCAACATTTTGCCAAGCAAAGGTAAATGTGACAACGCCTTTACTATGGAAATGCGTGGTTCAGACTGTGAGACGTAGAACATCAATCTCTTTTAGTTCATTGTCTGTATATTTTGTTTTTTCTTCTGTTTGTAAACAAAGCGGTGCATTCAGGTTCTACGTCAGAACGCAGGCAGTGTGGTACTCTCGTGTATCCTCGTAGATTCATAACATTACAGTTGAACCACTGATGTCACATGGACCATTTTAGCGATGTCTTTATTACCTTGGCCTTGAACGTGTCGTTGTGTTGCTGTCTACGAAAGGTCAGAAAGCTTCCGGATTTCAAAAAAAAAATCTTAATTTGTGTTCTGAAGATGAACGACGGTCTTACGGGATTGGAACGACATGAGGGTGAGTAATTAATGAAAGAAATTACAATTTTGGCTGTACTATCTCTTTAAATCACAAAACATTGAAAGATCATAGTTTGTGTTTACCAGAAGTAGAAGAAGTGCTTTCCTTTTATAAACGACGGCCACAGCTGAGTGAGGTCAGCCTCAATTTCCTAGACACAAAAACATGATGTTACACATTATATTTAATGTTTCAATAACTAAATAACTATAAAAACAAATAAACAGTGGGTTGAAGCATTTTGTACCTGAAGATGGGAATGATATATGGGCCAACAGTCACAGCAGTGACCAGTATGTATAGGCCTAAAAGTCATTTGAAAATTTCAAAATAAAGAAATGAACAACAACGTCAGAAATAACAAAAGAAAGACCAATCAAAACTGCAGAACGTTCATGTTAAATGTTAAAGGTGCAGTGTGTAAATTTAAGCAGCATCTAGTGGTGAGGTTGCAAATTGCACATAGAGAATCTATGGACAAAGATGTCATTGTCCGAGACAAGGAGAAGTCCACTTCCAAAACAAAGATTCACATATAATGTACTCACCCCCTTGTCATACAGGATGTTCATGCCTTACTTTCTTCAGTCGTAAAGAAATTATGCTTTTTGAGGAAAACAAAATAACAAAATGAAACACTCCCACCTTATTTTCTCCCTCAACTTCAAAATCGTCCTGTATCGCTGTTTTACCTTTTTGTTAAGGGTGTTTGATCTTCTTTGCATGTTTACTTTGCAAAGACTGGGTCGGAACTTCTGCAGCGATGTAGGATGATTTTAAAATGATTTTTGAAGTTGAGGGAGAAAATACAATCAGAGTAAGATCAGATAAGACCCTTCTTCCTCAGCTGGGATCGTTTGAAGCCGCATTTAAACTGCATTTTGGAAGTTCAAAATCGGGGCACCATAGCAGTCCATTATATGGAGAAAAATCCTGAAATGTTTCCCTCAAAAAACATAATTTCTTTACGACTGAAGAAAGAAAGACACGAACATCTTGGATGACAAGGGGGTGAGTACATTATCTGTGAATCTTTGTTTTGGAAGTGGACTTCTCCTTTAAGGAATTATATGTACTTAATTATTCAGTAAACCCATATGTTATTGCAAATATTATTGTTACTTGTTCATCATTTTGTCAGTGTTTTAGAACAACATAGTGACGAAATGTGATCTGTAGAGCGGTTTGTCCGTTTAAGGCTACTGTAGAAACACGGCGGCGCAAAATAACAATTTGTAAGAGAAACCGCGGTGTATGTAGTGAGATGATAAAAACATAACGGTCTTTATGCGCGTTTGAAAACATGGTTGTGTATATTATATTGCATTTCTGTCAATAGATTATCCTAAATAATGAGCAGGAGAAGAACAACACTGAATTCCTCACCATAGACCATGGATGGTCCAGTATTGAACAGTATCTGGTATTTTGCAAATGGTTTTGTTGGTAAGACCCTGTGGGAGGGCAAAAAAAAAGTTAAGTTGAAATAACGTGAAAGGCAGAGCTGTTGGTTTTCACGTGAAGCACAGATATCAAAATCAGCTGTCATATGCTTCATATGATTTCAGGCAGATTTCATGTCTTATATGAAGTTTACAAGCACTGCTGTAATATATAAAATATAAAGACATACTATACAGAAACTCCCAGGCCATTGAAGAGTGAGAAGCATACAAGTCCAGTTGCATGAGCTGAAAAACGAAAAAGCAGTTGCACTTTTTCCTTTCTTTTTGCTGTATCATATCTCTTTAAATTATGTGCCACTCTGTATTTTTTTAATAACACTATTTTAGTGTCTATTTAATTTTTTATTTGAAGTATTATCTCACCCCAAAATGAAAATATGCTGAAAATGTACTCACCCTAGTTTCTTTGTCAGAAGTGATTTGGAGAAATTTATCATTACATCACTTGGTCACCGGTGGATCCTCTGTGGTGAATGGGTGCCGTCAAAATGAGAGTCCAAACAGCCCAAACGTTTTTTTCCACAAGATGTTAACTGATTGACTAGAGTGGATTACTGTGATGTTTTTATCAGCTGTTTGGACTTTCATTCTGACGGCACCCATTTACTGCACTGGTGAGCAAGTGATGTAATGCTAAATTTCCTCATATTTGTTCTGATGAAGAAACAAACTCGTCTTGGATGGCCTGTGGGTGAGTACATGTTTGGCAAATTTTCCTTTTTGGGTGAACTTTATTAAATATTTGACTGATAAATTACTTCTGGCCTCTTCTAGTCAGTAACATTTATTACACATGGTGATTTATTAATTAATAAATATTTGATTTATCTTACTGCCTTGTGACTGGCCCAGAACAGCGTCCGTCATCATTCGTGAAGACCCAACCAGTGACAAGAGCAGCGGTGCAGACCCAGAGGATGTGTTTAGCTGAAACAACACAGCACGATTCATTTTAAGCAAAATCTGTGTATAGAATTTAAAACAAGTAGTCTGTCTTCAGAAATGAGGTTATATGTAGTTGTTAAATATTAGAAAATACCTACCGTAGCTCATGTTGACCCTGCAGTTGTGAGCTCCTGTGACACAGTGTCAGCTTCAGTTTCCTTTCCCCTGGTCCAGTGCAGAAGCGAAACATACCATAACCAAGTGAATGTTCTATGTTTGCATGCTTAAGAAAAAGGAAGTGATACTGCCATGTATTATGATTAGAAAGAGACAGAGAGAAATTACTTAACATGTCGCGCCTGTAAAATCTATATTCGGAGGCACTTGAAAGATGTACATGAAAACACATTGCCCTTTAAAGCCCAGGTTTTAGCTTTATATATATGAAACACAGACAAAGTTATCTATAACCCTCTTAAGCGTGAACAGGCTGAAATGAATGCTTTCTTTTAACCAAAATAAATAAACAACAATTTTATATTGTTTACACATTCAGCTTTTTAAAATCATGATTTTGAATTAAACACCCTTTTATTAAATATGCACACACTGGCAATATTACATAATGTGTTATATAACATGATATTACTTCACAAAGCTAAATTTCACTTAGAATAAAATTAAAAATAAAATAATGAAATATAGCCATCTGTTCATAACAGTAGAATTTGATTTGGTTTGTATGTTTCAAAGACAATTTTATTTTATTTTCGAAGGTTTGGTGAGCTTATTTTTCTGATGTTTTATTTCATTATTTTATTTTTAATTTTATTATATTTTAATTTTGAAGGTTTGGTAAGCTTATCTGTATGATGTGTTATTTCTTTTTTTTCATTTTTGATTTGATTTGATTTTATTTTTGAAGGTTTGGTGAGCTTATTTTTCTGATGTTTTATTTCATTATTTTAATTTTAATTTTATTTTTCATTTTATTATATTTTATTTTTGAAGGTTTGGTAAGCTTATCTGTCTGATGTGTTATTTCATTATTTTTATTTTATTTTTAATTTAACCCTTCAACTGTCACCGTCCCCTCTGTGGGACACCAAAGTTTACTTACAAAGTTCACCATATTACAAATAAATCCAAATCTAATCATGACAAACTATACATAGTTGGAAAGGTCTAAGACTCCTAAATAGACATTTTACCATATTTTTGTGATAGAAATTATGTAGGAAAAGTAATAGATTAATATATGTCAGGAGTGCAACTTAAAAAATCTACATCATAACATGAGTTCTGACGTTTGTCACAAAAGACTTTCTTCATTGCATTTTTCCCTATCATGCAATAGAAAATAAAAAAGTATATATGGGAGTGATGTTAATTCTATTTTATTTTTTTTTAATGTTTGGTAGGCTTATTTGTCTATTATTTCATTATTTTATTTTCAATTTAATTTAATTTTTAATTTAATTCTATTTTCTATAAATATACATAAAATATTCTATTTTATTTTTGAAGGTAAGCTTATTTATGTGATGTTTCATTTCATTATTTTTATTTTCAATTTATTTGATTTTTATTTTAATTCAATTTTATTTTTGAAGGCTTGGTAAGCTTTTTTTGTCTGAGGTATTATTTCATTATTTTAATTTATTTTATTTTTGAAGGTTTGGTAAGATTATTTGTCTGATGTTTTATTTCATTATTTTATTTTAAACTGTATTTTATTTTTAATTTAATTTTATTTTTGAAGATTGGGTAAGCTTATTTGTGTGATGTGTTGTTTCATTATTTATATTTAACATTTTATTTTTAATTTAATTCTATTTTATTTTGAAGTTTTCCTAAGCTAATTTGTCTGAGGTGTTATTTCATAATTTTATTTTCAATTTTATTTTATTTTTAATTTAGTTCAATTTTTTTGAAGGTTTGGTAAGCTTATTTGTCTGATGTTTTTATCATGAGTTTTTTTAACAATGTATGTTTAATTTAATTTTATTTCATTTTTGAAGGTTTGGTAAGCTTATTTGTCTGATGTGTTATTTCATTATTTTATTTAACATTTTATTTTAATTTAATTCTACTTTATTTTGATGTTTCGCTAAGTTAATTTGTCTGATGTGTTATTTCATAATTTTATTTCCAATTTTATTTTATTTTTAATTTAATTCAAAATGTTTTTGAAGGTTGGGTAAGCTTATTTGTCTGATGTTATTTCATTATTTTTATTTTCAGGTCTGTTTTATTTTTGAAGGGTTAGTAAGCTTATTTGTTTTATGTGTTTTTTCAATATTTTTATTTTCAATGTATTTTATTTTATTTTAAAGGTTTGGTACGCTTAATTGTCTGATATTTTATTTCATTATTTTATTTTCAATTTTATTTTACTTTAATTTTATTTATTTTTGAAGGTTTGGTAAGCTTATTTGTATGATGTGTTATTTCGTTATTTTATTTTTATTCAATTTTATTTTTGAAGGTTTGGTAAGCTTTTTTGTGTGATGTGTTATTTCATTATTTTTATTATTAGTTTACTTTATTTTTAATTTTATTCTGTTTTATTTTTGAAGGTTTGGTAAGCTTTTTTGTCTGATGTGTTTTCTCATGAGTTTATTTAACATTCTATTTTTAATTTTATTCTATTTTATTTTAAAGGTTTGGTAAGCTTAATTGTCTGATGTTTTATTTCATTATTTTATTTTCAATTTAATTTTATTTTTAATTTTATTCTATTTTATTTTTGAAGGTTTGGTAAGCTTATTTATATGATGTGTTATTTCATTATTTTATTAAATTATTATTTTATTTTATTTTATTTTTTATTTTTGAAAGTTTGGAAAGCTTATTTGTCTGATGTTATTTCTTTTCTTTTCTTCTTTTTTTTTGGCATTTTTGCCTTTATTAAGACAGGACAAAAGTGACAGGAAGTGAAGTGGGAGAGAGATGGGGGCGGGATCAGGAAAGGTCCTGGAGTCGGGATTTAAACACGGGACGCTCGGAGCGCAACAGCACTGTATGTTGGCACGCTGCCCACAAGGCTATTGGCACCAACCATTATTTTTATTTAATTCTGTTTTAGTTTTGAAGGGTTAGTAAGCCTTTTTGTCTTATGTGTTTTTTCATTAGTTTTATTTTTGTTTGTTTTGTTTTGTTTTGTCATGCAAAAAACCATGACAATATTTTAAGTGATAATATTGAAATAATGTTTCAAGAAAGGTTCATCTGTTGTAGAAATTGTGACCCACATTCTTAGTAATGTCAGATTTCGGGACAGTTATGAATTGTGTTACTATTAAATAATCTTTAACTTTAGGATAAAGAGAGGACGTAGTAGTGTAGGACCTTTGAACAGGCTCAATTCATGACAAAATACAAGCATAGTTTATGACATGTCAAGGTATTATGCATCAGTGTAAAACATATCACAATATGTTTTGTACACATGAAACATGAAAAATGACTTCTACTTTGGAGTTCAGTGTTGCATGTATTGAATCAGCTGGTGGCTTGGCTCTTCAGAGTGATCGTTTCCCCCGCCTGACTGCTTGGCTCCCGTTCAAAAGCTCTGCAATATGTGTGTGTCCTTGTAAGGGCCCCGACTAGACAAGAATCAACAAGCTCAACCGAGAGCAGCGTCGGACATGAGGCATTTACTGGTAAATACACTGCTGTACTTCTTTATTCTTCCATAGTCTGTGGCATAACAGCTGTAGAAGTGTTATCAGGAAGAATCTACTCCTAAAATACTTGTGAAACAGGAACTATGCCACACAACGATACTCGTACTGCAGACATTGCTTGGGAAAGCTAGTTATTAGATGGTAGTCTTGTTATTGATACAAACAGATGTCAAATTTAGTTGGTTTTATGGTTTAATCTTTGGCAGTTCCCATGTTTTTTTGAATGACTGATAGCCTTAAATGACCTCTAAAGAAAACACTCAGTCACTCAACAGCCAGATACTGAAACACATTCTTTATGAGCAAACAATCAGTGTGTCTGACCTTTTAATCAAAACAGTTTGATAATAATTAATAATTTTTAGTACTCTACATGAAATCAAACAGATCAAGGTTTGTTTAAAAAACTCTCGAGTCTTAGCTTTCAGCTATAATTGCGTTCTCATATAAAACAGACACAAGTGTTTTTTTAAATGGACATTGAGGAGGTCATGTCACCATTAGCCCCTCCACATTTAGCATGCCTACATGCAGAAAAACACACACACGCTGATGGACAGTGATGTAAAAGGGGTGGGATGTTCTCAGCCCAACCCACTGGTCTGTACTACATTCTGATTGGTTTGTTCCAGATGCTGTTGAGCAGCGATTGGCTAAAACCGCAGCTCATTTCTACACCACATGAGCTGGGTTGACCTTCAGAACCATAAAATGTTAAATTCCTATCACAAGCGTTGTTCTACTTAACATACTTGGAATATAGCAAACAGATTCAAAATATTCAGGAGTGGAGTTGCTTAGTCTTCTGTTTAAGGTCCCAAAAGACCATCTGAATAGCTCAAAATATAGCTTGAAACTAACGTAGGTTGATAAGTCATGAATTAATGGAAAAAGTTAATGGAAAAACTTGTAAAGCCATGGAATCTGTATGCAACAGAAAGTTGTTACCATGTTCTAAAATGTGGTGTTTTAGAAATGGCTAACATGTTGCTATGGTGTTTCCGCACATTACTAGCATTTAAGCATGCTGCTACTGTTTTAATATTTTAACATGATCCTAGCATGTTTTTATCGCTTTGCTAGCAAGTTTCAAAATGCGGTGGCTCCTATTTTAGGTGTTGCTAACATATTTTAGCATGGAACTAGCATGTTTTAGCACATTGCTATTGTTTTGTTATGTTTATCCACCTTATTTTTCCCGTAAGAGTGGGCGTGGACATTTGAACATATTATGGGTCTGGTTTCCGGTCTCATCCACGTCCAGCTATTTTTATCTGTACAAAACAGCTGGTTTTGCTGTTTGATATTGAAAATAACCATTATACATTAATATTTTAATGTACTACCTCTTAATAATGAACACACTCGTTTGTAGCACAAACTGTTTTACTGCTTTCGCTTTGACGAATAAGGTGGATTAACTAACTTGACTGAAGTTTACTGAATATGCGTCAATAACTCACTTACTTCAAATGTAATGAAACTTCCGTTATTTCAGAGTATTCCCCGGCTAGCCTCACGGGCTTTCAGCACAACAGTCCGGCAAATGAAAAACAAGGTGCCTGAGAGACAGAAGGTTTTCCTGGTAAGAATTTCAAATTAACATGACGTGAAAAATACACTCTCACACATCACGACGTAACAGTTACGTAACGTATTCATACTTTTTGGTAATTTCATTACTTACCAATAGACAACGTAACAACGACGTCGTATGCAGCATTCAGTTCAATTACCATTTCATTACCAACGCACAACGTCGTCAGTACGTCCTCCTAACGTTACAAGATAACCAATAACGTCTCAGATATCCGTTTAAATGACGTGTGCATTGTGCACTGATTTATTTGCATATTTCAGAGGTCAAATAAAAACACGCATGTAAAACACATTAAATAAAAATTGATGAATCTACAGAGCTAATCTATAATCTACGTTGAATCTCTAGCCCTGAAATGTCTTCATTCATTTGCTGTTTTCATTCAACAGCCTGTGCATCTTTATAGTGTAAACACATTCATGATTCTTTAGTAAACAATATGTAATAGTTTGAAAAGTAGTGGCAATAAAAATAGGTAATCCAAAAATTAAAATCCTGCCAGCATTTACTCACCCTTATGTCATTCCAAAAACACATCTTGATTTTATTTACCAAAATAATAATACAAAAAAAAAAACAAAAAAAACAGCGGAATTGGGCTATGTTTGTGGGTTAAAGCAACCCACATGTCGTGATATTTAGCATCCTGGAATGCCATTTTATCAGGGAAACCCCGCGAAAAAAACATGTATTTCACCCCTCATTTTTACAGCGAATTGGGCGGGTTTTGTTGTAAAAAAACTGGCAACCCTGTATATGACTTTTTTCTTCTGCGAAACATAAAAGAAGATATTTTAAAGAATTGGAAACCAAACAGTTTCAGTTCCCATTGACTTCAATTGTATGTATAAAGAAAGAAACTAAATAAATAAATAATTCTGTAATAAAAGATCGATTGAATGATTGAATTATGAATAAATCCAAATAAATACGATGTATTCTATAACTAATCATGATCAAATCATTAAAGAACTGTTAATTAGTAATTCTGACTAATATTATTAATAATATTCTTTGTGTTTTTTTGTGACACTTATCTGCACTTACAGGAGGATAATGGTCTGCCAGTCCACATTAAAGGAGGCTCCACTGATGTCCTCCTCTACCGTGTGACCATGACCATCACAATTGCAGGTACAAAGCCCTTCTGATCGATCATAACATATATAACATGCACACCCCATGATTAAGAGAAGTCTTCTCTCTCTTTGTGGTTCTGTTTAGGCACTGGCTTTTCCTTATACTGGTTGCTGCTGGCCTGCCTGCCCAAGAGTAAAGCATAATTACTTTGATACTGCATGATGCTGTACAAATCTATTACATTTCAAATACCTTAATAAAACACATACAATCTTACAACTACAACTTTTCTACAGAAGTTTTTGGTCTCTGCAGTATACACTACTGTTCAAACGTTTTTGAAAATAGTATTTACGTTAATGTACTTATGCTAACCAACATTACATATGTCTTTACTGTCACTTTCGGTCAATTTAATGCATCCTGGCTCAATATAAGTAAATGGTAGTGTGTCACTGGCATGAATCAACAATACGCACTTGGCGCCATCTAGTGCCCACAGCAAAACACGGCTTAATTTGTATAAAACGTTGTATTATTATTATATAACAGATGTATTTAGAAATTATGTAACTGCTTAATACATAAAAATGAATTTCACTACAAAAACTGCTCACTGCTTATCGAATTGGGCTTGTGTGACAATAAGATGTCCAAAAGGATACCAAACAATACTTTGAATGCTGTGAAAAATGATTTAATATTCTTAAAAGTCAGTTGCATTTCATACAAAGATGAAAAAAGCCCTTTTTTAAGTGGTTTTGGTACAGCATGCATAAGGTGAGGTAGCCTTTCTTCTCACTTCTAGGTAAAATAGCAAGAAGCATAACTGCATTAAAAGAATTAACACTTTTGAGATTTCAATGACAGAAAAAATCCAGTTTTTATCAGGATTCAGGATAAATTTACCTAAAATTAAAAATATATGGAAAGCATCATGCAACCAAGATGCTAAAAAACTGAGTTGAATTCGCACACATCTAATAAACCTTCAGACTTGGTAAATCTTACCTTGAGATCGTCACACTTCACAGAGTTAAAAAAAAAAAAAAGAATTCCCACATATGGTGACATATGACAATTCAACACTGTGAATTCTGAACATTATTATGAACTCTTTCCTGCTAGTTATAATTATATACAAAATTAACCATTCCAGTAAAATTAATTCATTATCAAGACACAGGATGCAAAAATCTACAGGGGTCGGTAAGACGCTCACCAGGGATGCATTTCTTCAATCAAAAATAAAACGGTAATAATGTGAAATATTATTATAATTAAGTGCAAATAGCCCGCCTTGTTGGCAGAGGTTATTTACACTAACCCCGCCCACCAATGTGTGATTAGGCTAGTGAAAACTATAAGACGATTATCAAACAACGGCTCCCCTAGCATAGATGATAAATCACGTCATAGTCTTTTTGACGTGATCAACCCGGGTTGAAATCTGTCTTTGGCAAAAGTTTTTTTCCCTCACTTTTTAATCTCATATCACACTGGAAAGGCATTTATTTTCAATTAAAATGAAGGAAATAATTCAAAAGTTGAAAATGAAGTATCGGGTAGGGTTAGGGTAAGTGTAGGGAGGGTTTTATTGTCGCAGTAAGGTGGCATCCATTTAATAATCAGAATTAAAATGATCATTTACACTCAAAACGTTACTATTGCATACTGTTTTATAATGTACTACAATGCTAAGGTGCAGATAATTGCCACTATTTGCAATAAGTAGTATAAATATCAAAAAATCCTGCTATTTTAACAGTGTAAATAGAGTCCATAGTTATTTGCACTTAGAGTAAATAGCATATTGCTAAAAAGTGTAAACAGAATTCATTGCTTAGTGTAAACTGCATCTATCACTATGAAAATATGCTATTTTCACAGTGTAAACAGCATCTAATTGCATTAAATAGCATATTTTCTTAGTGATTGATGCAGTTAAATAGCCTCTATTTACACTTTAGATGCTATTTACACTAAGTGAAAATAGCAATGGATTCTGTTTACACCAAGTGAAAATAGTAGTATTTTTAGTGATTCTATAGATTCTATTTACACTATGTTAAGTCAGGCTCACACTACAGGATTTTTAAAATCCTAACTGATTATGAAATCTGGTTTCAGCGCACACATAAGGAGAGTCTTTGCAGATTATCTTCCCTGAAATCATAAACATGCACACACTACAAGATTTGAAAATCGTGGCGCATCACACACTACAAGATATTAAGATTTTCATGCCGGAGGGAGACAAAATGACAAAAATTGTCATTTTTAGCAACTAATGTTTACATATGTTAGCTAGCATGCTAGCAGCTTTATGCACTTACCTAGTATGTTCAAAACTGAGACGATTTCACCCAGAGCCAACGGTTGTGGAACGTTTTCAACAAACTATACAGACAGTGTTACTACAAAAACTCAAGATGCAGTTTCCTCCATCTCCAATATCCAACAGACCCGTACAGCAGCAGTTTTGCGGTCGTCCATTGGCTGTTGTGAAAGTACTGATGTAATCATATAACCGTGATCATCCCGATTTAAAATCCTAAATATCAAACATATCTGATATTAATCCGGATGGCCCTGATTTGTGTACGAGCAGATCGGGAGGTGCAAGATTCGATCTGTGAACGCCTCACATTACCAGAAAATCTGAGCCAAACACTGGGACCGATCGAGGTGCTCGACAAGATTTTTGCTCCGATCCTCAGGAGGGGAAAATCAGGGCAAAATCGGGCTAAAAATCCTGTAGTGTGAGCCAGACTTTAAAGTAGCAGGATTTTCTGCTATTTATACTACTTATTGCAAATAGTGCTAATTTATTTACCATAGTATTTTAGAACATTATAAATAAGTATGCAATAATAACACATTGACTGTAAATTTAAATGTTAATTCTAATTATTAAATGTTAGTGCACTTAGTGCAAATAGCCACTGCCGTAAAAAATGTTTTTATTTTCAGTGTCACATGATCCTTCAGAAGTTATTCTAATATGCAGATTTGCTGCTTAAGAAACATTTCTTACAATGAATAATAATCAGTAATTAATATTTTTGTGGAAACTGATGCATTTTTTCAAGATTCTTTGTTGAATACAACAGCATTAATTTGAAAAAATTATCTTTTTGTAACATTATAAATGTCTTTCCTGTCACTTTTGATCAATTTAACGCATCCTTGCTGAATAAAAATCTTACCGACCCAACGCTACTTCGGTAGTGTAAATTATTTGTCAATGTGCAGTTTTTGTGCAGACATTACCAGTGCATTAAATTCCTGTTAGACGGACAAACACTAATCGCATCGTACTGATGTCGGAGATAGAGGCGTGTAAGCTTTCCCATGATGCTCTAGTCTAGCGCAAGAAGCGAATGCTCATCTTGTGGTCAATGTTGACCTTCTCCAGAGACTAAGACAAAACAACAGACAGGTTGAAAAAGAATTAATAGCAGTCATATTCAATCGACATTACAATAGCTGCTTTAATCAAACCCTGATGTTTTAGGCGATACCTTACGAAACTCCTCAAACGATATTGCATCATCACGATCTAGATCTGCTTCCAGTATAGTGCGGTCTGCTATGCTCTCCAGCTGCTCCTCCGTCACCTGCATTCCCAGCATGGCTCGGAGAACCTGTCAATCAGTTCGCTGTCAGTCTTATTCAGGTTGTGAGAAAACAGCTGAAAACATGAAAGAAGAAGCTAGTGACCTTTAAAAGCTCATCTCTTGAAATCTTGCCATCCTTGTCTTGGTCGTACAACTGAAACGCAACTACAGGAATGAAGAACCAGGCGAGAAGGAAGAAGATTATTTAAACTTAAATCAGTATCTCATGTGACTTTATTTGTTTATTTGGTGAATAGTCATGTAATAAGCAGGATACTGTTCAGTCAGTCAGTCATTATCATGAAATAAACCCTTTCAGGCTGTCTATTGAAGTGATAATGGCCGTCTGAATGTACATTATCTCTACAGTAACATCACCCATATTCCATTACTGAGACTGAAATGATATGGTTAATCTACCAAGCAAAAGCAAACATACATTTGAGTTTGTTGCTCCTGCTATTAATGGGCTCAGGAGAATTGGGCTCTTTGGGTCGGTCCTTGTCAACAGGCCGGAAATGAGCCAGGATCTTCACAAATGTGTGGAAGTCCACCGTTTCCTTCCTGAGATTAGCATAATTGTTTATAACATCAAGACACAAGGACCGTTTAAGATTTTGGTTACTGAAAAATAATAAACAAATTTCCTGATCATTGCAGGTTACTGACTAACCACCATTTTCATTTTTATGAGTCATTTAGGGGTGGGGTTATCTGAAATAAATTATACCACAATAATAGGTTGACATGGAAAAACGTTAGACAGCTCAGGACTTGTGCTACAGTGTTTTATGTTAGGATCCAATGTTCAAGAATCCAGAGTGAACATCAATTATTTTAACTCTCCTAACGTCTGTAGCTCATGCCAAGATTCATTACCCGGGGGAGAAGAAGGCACCTATTATTCTGTCTCCTATGGGGTTCATTGCCAGCTCCTTTATAGCTCCAAAATCCTGGGGACTTCGTGAGAATGAGACAAGACGAATGGGTCAGTATTTATGCGATTACAAAAACATCTGTTGTGGATAAAACATCAGTCTCACCAGAGATAACCACGTCCTTCTTTATCCAGAGCTTTGAAGCGATCATGGAGACGAATAATGTGGGCAGGCGAGACTGGAAAAAAGAAATCACATTAATTATGAAAATGTTCACTGAAAATCATGACTCAACAAATAGGCTAACAAACGAGAAGACCAAAAACAAATTTAACTATTTCCAGAACCAGCTTCATTGAAACTCATTCAGGTATTCGACATATACACATACTTGTACTTTCTGTGCAATGTATTTGAGTAACATTGTTTTGCAACTGGAAAGTAAATTCTCATAAACTAAACAACACCTGTCACTGTCAATCTAGGACAGTTCGCTCATGCAAACCGAATTTGTACCACATTTGACATACTTTTATCTTAGCGATCATACGCCTGAGAGTTACAAATAAAAATGGCAACAAACGTGCAGGAAAATGTTATTTTATATCGTTGTTTACCCGACAACAGCAATAACTAGCCAGTAACAAAGCACAATTGTGTCAAATGTCACTCACAGCCAGTTTCTCGCATCAACATCTCGACGTTTGGGATTTTTAATAGGGTGGAGTTCGTCGAACCCATTTTATATAGTTCTGTATCGAGAGCTTTCAAACATTTAGCCCATTTCCAGAGAACGTGCGAGCAAAAAAGGATGAAAACTAAGAAATCACGAAATTAAAAAATCAGATTTTAAACGCTGGAAAATGTTAACGGAATCACACATACGCCGTTGCTTTTGCTTGCGTTTGCCAAGAATAATACACGCTCTGTTTACACAGATATACAACGCCTACCACACTAATGAAATCTGATTCTTTTGAGTCGAATCCTTTTAGTGACTCCACAAAATTCGTCTGAGCGGTTGAATGATTCGTTTATGAATGGGACTGATTCGGCGAACCGTCTCTTGTAATAAACCAAGAACTACTGTTAGACAACTTTCAAAAAATGTAAATAAAACCTACTTATGAGACAGCTTTTGTAGATATGAAAATTAATTTTAGATTAATGTTTCAGAACTGAATCATTGTTGCGACTGAACTCGAGCACATATGCAATAAACATACTTGAAGATAAAACTAAAAACGTAATAAACAGAAATATGTGTCTACATTAATGCGCGATTTCGCTGTTTCGGATACAACGTGATGACGCAATCACGTAGGCTACAGCATAAAATGAATCACTGAACCGGTTCTGTAATATTGTTCAAAAGAACCGATCAGCTGAAATGAGTCGGACTTCCCATCACCACACACAATGGCGCTCGTATGTATGTATATTTACGTATTTGTTCATAATAGTCGTATTTAATCTATAACTAATGGCATGTTTTGTTTTTGTTCATACCAAGTGATCGGTACATTTTGCAATACTTCACGATGTATTTTTTTGATCACGCATATCATTTTATCTATTTTTTTTTACTTCACGATGCATTTTTTTTGATCACGCATATTATTTATCAGATTCTTTTTACACCAAGAACATACACCAAAAAACAGCTGTCTCCTCCGCACATTAATAAACATTTTTTGTAGACAGAATACATTTGGTAAAGTTTGGTATGCATACACTGGATGGCGCCAGAGTCTTTCACATAAAATTTAACTTCCATCTACTCTGGTCAACTGTCTATACATTTGCCTGTTTATGTAAGATATTGAAATATTACAATAAGATGTTTCCCTAAAGCCATTTATTTCGTTCAGTCGTCGTTGCATCTTTAAAATAACTTTAAGCAACGCTGTTAAGGGAAAGTTGGTCTCAGAGTTTGGTGTCTGTTGCTGAGTACTTACTTTAAAGGTAAATTGCTGAGGGAAATCTACAGAAGTTAAAGATTCAAGATAAAAACACTTGCTGGTAGATAAAATTATCAAAATATTACTGCACTACTTTTACAAACATATACAAATTGGTGTCAGACAAGGAAAACCTAAATATCAACAGAATTATAGTATGACCCAACTATTTTACTTGACATAAAGATTTAGAAAATTTCATGTCTTTAAAGGAATGGCATGTGAGGACAAGAAACTCTGATACCTACCATGACCAAAAAAAAAAAAAGAAAAATACAAGCGTAAAAATACATGTCTTATGAACTAGAAACATTATAGAAACTCAATCTAAAAGAAAGAAAGAAAGAAAGAGAACAAAAAACAATTAAAGGCACAATTACAAACCCACCCAGAATTTCTGGCAGTAATGCACAAAATTATGTCCTCAAACACAAATACTTGCATGTTAAACACCAGGAAAAAGCTTTGCCCTGAGGAAACATACAATAATAGTTTTGAAGCACTCTATTCATACTACTACTAGACAATTTTATACCACTTGGCATGCTTCTATTTCCATGCTTACTAGGGTTTTTTATTGCTCTGATAATGAGTTTTGACATGTTTTCAACAAAACAAGACTAGTTGTGAGGTCTTGAAAGGAGAAATTGAAAGTTGCCATGGCTCTTAAATTTCACAATGAATTTCATATATCTTTGTTCTGCGATGTAACTTTATTCAATTAATTTTATTACGTGTGTACACTCCTAATATGTTCTATTAAAAGGTCCTGATTGCCTTGCTTCAGCTAAAATGCAGTTTTACAACTGTGAAGTTGGCAGTTGTGAAGTTCTCTGTGAACTGAACATGCATTCATTGCAAATAAGTCCTGGTGGACTTAATTAAGAATACATTCCCATTGGAAGCCATTATTATCACTAGTTATATGTGTTTAGAGGCCTAATTTTATAAACGCCATAGAGTAACTGTCTACTGGAATTTTTTTCCAATGGGAATTTGTAAACAGAGATTTACATACTAAACAAGGCGACTATAGTTAACTAAAATCAAAACTGTTTACTTCAAATAAATTAAACATTAAAAAAATAAAATACATGGAAACATTTCTCATTTTCCTACACACTCTTAAAAATAAAGACGCTTCACGATGCCATAGAAGAACCTTTTTCGTCTAAATGGTTCCATTAAGAACCTTTAGCATCTGAAGAACCTTTCTGTTTCACAAAAGGTTCTTTGTGGCGAAAGAAGGTTCTTCAGATTATATAAAGGTAAGAGATGGTTCTTTAAAGAACCTTTTACTGAATGGTTCTTTGTGGAACCAAAAATGGTTCTTCTATGGCATCGATGTGAAGAACCTTTTAAAGCACCTTTATTTTTAAGAGTGTAGTTTAACCTGACACACTAAAATGACTTTAAATGACATAAAAATGACTTACAAATATATTACATATGCATAAAAGTTGCATATTCCATATGATACATATTACATATAAATAATATACATTAAAAATAAAAATGAATAAATCAAATAAAAGAATCGTCCACCTAACTCTAGCAATTTCTATTCTAATTCAATTTGTTATAAAAAAAATAACTTGCCTTTTTAGACTTAAAAAAAAAACTAACATTAGCTTCTCTGTTCTTTTTGTATTTTATCTATTTTTTTCTGTTTATATACAGAATTAGCAAAAAGCAAAAAAGAGGGCCTCTAACACTAGCTTGCTTTTTCTTTTTTTTTTCCTATGTTTTCTTTTTATTTATTTATTATATATTAAAAAAAAAAAACTTCCTACATGTACTGCATTAGGCTAACTGAGACTTGTAATAGCACTTGCATGTTATTGCTCTTTTGTTGATTTTGATTGTTTCCATTGTCCTTTTTTTGGATAAAAGCATCTGGTAAATGTCTAAATGTAAATGTAAATGTGAATCAAAGACATTTAAAAGCAAATTAATAACAAATAACAAAAACACAACAATATTACTTAAATTTGAATAATAATAAAACTAATAATAAAAGCTATATTAGTATCTCAGTTACACTAAAATAACACAGATACCCAACAATGACATTTCATGTTGCATAGCAACTGTCAAGAACAGATGGCAAAAGTACTGGGAATTCTTGTGTTAAAAATTCATTGCATGTTCGCACATTGAAAATAGTCAGCATGTTTAGAAAATGTCAACTGACCAGTTTGTGCTTGGGATATTACGCCGCATGGGGATGTGGGGACTTTCAATGTTTTTGCATATTTTCATGACAAGGACACATGCATATACATCATTTGCACATCATATTTTCATATTTGCAAGTTACAAAACAGTCTTTGAAAACCGTTTTCAATCATTGTGAACTATTTCAGGAAATAGTTTATTTAAAGTCCTGCCTGATACGTAAAAATTAAATGTGTAGAATTAAAAGTTGGTCAACTGCCAAGTGGAAAATTTGTAAATACACAGGTTTCATGGGGAAACATAGTGTGATGTCACACACCTTGTGATGCAGGTAAAGCACCTTAAGGCTCACTGGCATGCACCCAAACAACTTGATGTGTAATTTACTTTGTCAGTTCATGCTTACCATAATCGGCAGATTGTTACTCACAGTGCAACAGTCATGTTTTTCGAGTCAGTGTAACTGTTCTGGCATAGTCAAGCACATTCCTGCAAAGAAAAAGCCTGTGGGGAAATTCAAAAGGAAGAACATAAAAAATGGTGCAAAACCATCTCATTGTAGATGCCTTCAGGGTTAACAGGTGTAGAGCTCATCGCACAACCCAAACTGTTAAATGCAGCTTTAATTCATATATTCATACGCGCTTAACATATTTTCTCAATGATCCATTCATGATTCATTCTACATTTAAAATAAGTTTCCTCAGGATATAAAAAGAGACACAGAAAAGCATGGACAACTGATGCAGGTACTGAGAGAATATATAAATAACATGTTATTGTGCAGTACATGCATGTAAATGCAGAAGTAATATTTTCTTGTAAAACATACTCCAATAACTTTATGTACAACTTTGAAAATTCAGGTGTTTTTTTTACACTGTATATGTTATTGTGTTTATTCTCTTAAAAATGATGTTGCATAAGTTGTAAAATGTGTAAATAATTATGAGCTCTATTAATTATAGCAATTTCTTCACATTTGCTGTTTATTCTCAAAGCACAAATCGTAAAAGAAGAGTCCAACTCTGGAAATTCCCAAATGAAGACCTTATCTGACCCCACTGACTTCAGTAGCTTACTCATCACAATTTTAAACATACATTTTCATATTGGCATAAATGAACAGGTAATCTGTATATTCCTTTAAAAACCATGTATACTCAACTCTTGTGCTATAAATACACCAAACTTTCATTCTTACAATGTGGAAATAATATTTGAAAACACTAGCAACACCCACACAGTGATTCCAGAAGGTTTGCATTACTCAGTGACTGTTTGTTCCAGATATTTATCTGAAAAAGGCAATTCTCTCAAAATCACATCCTTTGTTAACATTTTTTCTGACACACTGCCTCACTGTTTTGAATTTGCAATGGTTCGTCAAACGGTTGTTTTTTGGTTCATCATGCAACAGTCATGCAAAGAGTCATTATAATAACAGGAATGTCCCACGTATATGTCTCGTAAACATGGAGATACAAATCACTGACTAATTCCTAGGTCGTAAAATATTAGATGCTTTCTACACTGTAAAAAATAGATTTTTCGAAATCGTAAATAAAACAAAGATTGGAGTACATTTTTCGAAAATTCTACCTTTCACGTTTAATTCAGTATTTGTTTGTGAAATTTACTATCTTTATTTTTTTCAGTGTATATCCTCAAACTATCATATTATATTACATTGTATTACAATTTTTTAAAAATGTAATACTTATATATATATATATATATATATATATATCCTGAATGTAGACGTGAAAATCAAAATTTTGTAATTATTGTTTTTAGTTAAAGTTGTGTTTATTCACCTCTATTTTCCTGTTTTGAATTTGTTTGTAATACAAAATAATAATTATTATTCATTATAATATTAAAGGGTAATTCCATGCAAATGTCAACCTTAACATGAAAAAATAAAGTTTTACAAAAGGTTTTTACTATACTGATAGCACAGATGTCAACATTTGGTGGTTCAAATGCCCTGTGAGGTCTCTCTTAAAGTTTTTAAAGGATTTTCCTTTTTTTAGTGCAAGAGTTTCCATAGTCTGGTAAGTGCTATTTTCAGACTTGTCACATCCATAACAGCATATTCCTCATAAATAGACACATCAAATAAAGTAACAATTATATGTTCTGTGAAGAGACATTGCTTCTCCATTTGTTGGGTATTATTATAGCAGAAATCCTACAAAGTATGTATTCATTCAAAAACGATGTCCTTTTTTGTCACATCCATAACGCGTGATTATTTCCCTTTTTTATCATAGAAAACTCATGCATAGACTGATATTTTTCTGATGTTTAGACTCTATCAACAAGGGTTTATTACAATATAAACAGATGGTTTGGTATATTGGTAACATACATTCTCTAAGCATTTATATTTCACATCCATAACGCAAAATGTCACATCCACAACGCTGGATTTGCCGCTGGATGCAGCAATTACGGTCAAAGGTTTTTTGCAAAAATAATGGAATATAACAAAGGAATATTGTTTATATAAATTCCCTACAAATGTGAAATTTGGTTAGTTCAGCAGTTGTGTACTACTTACTGTACTTACTGTAACACAACTTTTTTCCTATAATATGCCTCAATCCTCACTTCCTTGTCACTGTTAAACTGTCAAAGGCATTACTTTATTTACCTTTTAGCTAGATATGTGAGTCATCACATACAAAGTACATAGTAAATAATTCACTGTGTGACTCACTGGGATTTGTCTCATCCTTACATTAACTCAGTAATTCAATGAAACTAGTACAGTGACCTCAATGAACTTAGACCTGCTGCTGCAGCCCACAAAACATGAAATGAAACCTTCAATCTAAGTTCACAAAGAACTGGCCATTGTTCAGAAGTAAGGGAAAGCCTTCAACAGATTACCTGCTGAAAACTCTTCTGTTCTTTCCATTCAGTTTGATTCCTGTAACCCACACCTCTTTCTGTTTTCACCACAGAGCTTGGAATTGAAACTAGTTTGGATGATTGATAGCTGCTAAACATGACAACTTTTTGAGGTGACACCACAAAGGTCATTGCTGTTATACATGGTAGACGATAGATACAGAAAGGAGAGTAAGAAAACACTCGCCTATCGACTCCTACATTCTATGATACTCATTTTAGTGAATTATGGAGCTAAAAACAATGTGCTTAAAATAGTTAAAATTGTGAAAGTGAAACCATGTTAAAGGCACCAAGCCAACAGGGAAAGGACATGTTTCCTATCTTTCGTATTAATTTTCGCTCTGGTTTTTATGGTGGGTACACTTTGACCCTTATTTGTTAGAATGCAGAAATGATGGTCAAAGGTCTTTTCGCGCAAATGTTTTTGTTTTCTTGGGATATTCCAAGCATAAACACCACAATAAAAAACCTTTAAATACGTTGGTACTTTTGGCATTACATCCAATCCAATCTATGCTGCTCATAAAGGGAATTTCAGGTGTAGAAGGTGAACCTGTTGAGTCACAATGACAAACAAATAACTTTGGTCTACTTGGGATTTTGCCAGTGTTCTAAGAGTAAATGCCATTTTATATCTATGACGATATGAAAGACACAAAAGGCTTTTCACACTGCACTTAAACGCGGATTAATGTCGTTCTAAACTACGTTTTTAATTCCAGGTAGAGGTTTCAAAACATTGCTTGTGCTTTGAGAATATCAACAGACACTCATTCGCGTGCATCCAATATTTGTGCGTTGGACGGTCAGAAACACAGCGAGTCAGTCGTTTTAACTTTTGAAGAGAAAAATGTCAAATGGTGATGGAGAACACGTGAACGGAAGTGAAGAAAGACTGTTTTATTCTCACCTGTATAGTCCACCGAGAAATTCAGAAAAACGTGATCGTGGCAATATACAGGAACAATAGAAACAGGATACAACGCTAGAACCGTTACGTAAACAAATACACTGACGCCGCGAATACACGAATACAATGTGACATGTCGGCTTATGAATACCCAGCAGTGTCAAACGTGAAGCACGATAAATCAGACACTATTTTATGTATAAAATCCCTAAAAGCCACAGAAAATGGGATGTGATGTGCCATAGTCTGACATGGGTCATTCTATAATTGTGGGTATCTCATGTTCGTCTGTTTTTAATATATTTTCATCAATAAATTCCAGAATCTTAATTTTCTAGTACACAATGATATTTTTTCCGAATGACACTACCATATGCTGAAAAAGTCATATATTTTGTTCATATTGTTAAACATACAACCATTTAGCTGTCAGATTTTGTAAAGCTGCTCATTGTACTCTGCATTTAAGCATGGAAATTACCTCAAATATAAATTAATTTCATAGTTTTGCCTTCAGTTGGATTAGGTTATCAAGACATTTGGGGGTGCGCAAAAATATTTGTTTATTGTCATATAACTTGTTTTATTTGTGTCCGAAAAACCATTGTCAACTAAGTTACCCCTCAGAAAGGAATGGTTTGTCCAATCTTTGCATAAGTTGCACAGTTTGATGATATTTCCTCTAGAAGCACATGGATGAAACACTAGAAGTTATGTTCTCTCTTTCCCCTAATATTGTTTAAACTAGCAAACCTGTCAAGAGTGGATTAACTGACTGTCAGCAGTGTTACCCAAGTATTATTGCTGCAGATTTTAAGAAGACAACGTATGTTTTGTTTATGAAAATATATTTTTAAACATACTATATGCTCAGTAGTTCTAGGCTTCTGTGTTGAGTATAGGCCCAAAACACTAAAAATGTCAACTAAGTTACCCATCAACTGTGTTACCCAGTAAAGGTAATATGGTGGACAGTAGAAACATAGATGGTATTTTATGCATATAGTCCTACAGATCACCTTTATTTATATAACGCTTTATACAATATAGACTGTTTTAAAGCAGCGATGTAAGTTCATGTTTGGGTTTTTGGGAAAAAGGAAAACTCTTTTCTTCACAATGTCAAATTCTAAATGTACCCCTAATTATAGAATGACCCATATGCTGCACCTCATGCGAGTCCTGGATTGAGGTCCTTTCCTGGTCTTGATTCCCTCTCTTTTCCCACTGTCCTGTCTATTAAAGGAGAAGTCCACTTCCAGAACAACAATTTACAAATAATTTACTCACCTCCTTGTCATCCAAGATGTTCATGTCTTTCTGTCTTCCGTCGTGAAGAAAATTATGTTTTTTGAGAAAAGCATTTCAGGATTTTTCTCTATATAATGGACTTTTGGTGCCCCTTCAAAGGGCTCTAAACGATCCCAGTCGAGGAAGAAGGGTCTTATCTAGCGAAACGATCTGTAGTTTTTTTGGAAAATAAAAATTTGTATACTTTTTAAGCACAAACACTTGTGTAGCACAGGCTCTAGAATGCGCGTTCATGTACTGTTGAATCACGTCGAAAGGTCACGAGGAACGTAGGCGAAACCACAGACCCAGAGTTTACAAAGCCAACGCGCAAAGACTAAGAAAGTGCAAGTAACTCAAACACTGTTAACAAACAAAAAGGTAATTCGAAGACGTGATTCGTAGTAGTGATGGAAGTTCGGATCATTTTACCAACTTGGACCTTTGAGTCTCGTTCAGCAAAATTAACAAATCTTTTTTTGAGTCATTTCATTCATTTTAGCAAAGTCAGCATCACGTGACAGCCCCATAAGATGAACGAATGACTCGAAAAACCCGAAGACTTGAAACAGTTCAAAACAGGAAGTTCAAATTCGGGGCACCAATGAAGTCCATTATATGCAGAAAAATCCTGAAATGCTTTCCTCAAAAAACATAATTTCTTTACGACTGAAGACAGAAAGAACATCTTGGATGACAAGGGGGTGAGTAAATTATTTGTAAATTGTTGTTCTGGAAGTGGACTTCTCCTTAAGGGATTAGTTCACTCCTGAATTAAATTTCCTGATAATTTACTCACCCCCATGTCATCCCAGACGTTAACGCCTTTCTTTCTTCAGCTGAAAAGAAATTAAGGTTTCTGAGGAAAACACTTCTCCATATAGTGGACTTCAATGGCGATCAACAGGTTGAAGGTCCAAATTGTAGTTTCAGTGCAGCTTCAAAGGGCTCTACCCAATCCCAGTAATGAGGGTCTTATCTACCGAAACAATTGCCCATTTTCTAAAAAAAATAAACATTTATATACTAACCACAAATGCTCACCCTGCTGTAGCTCTACAATATTCTTCGTCTGTGTACTCTGGTTCAGAAAGGTAGGGTAGGGTGAAAAACTCCATCTCATTTTCTCTTCCACCTTCAGAATTGTCTAATTGTTCTTACCTTTTTTGACTTTCTTTGCACGTTTGCTTTGTTAACACTGGGTTGGTCATTCTGCCTACGTCACGCGTGACCTTTCCAACATGACATCAAGCATTTGTGGTTAGAAAGCATATACATTTTAATTTTTTTTAGAAAACAACCAATCGTTTCACTATATAAGACATAGTAAAGACATAGAGAAGGGGTGAGTAAATTATCAGGAACTTTTAATTCTGGAGGGAACTAATCCTTTAAAGATTAAACACACACAAAAGTATAATACAAGATTGGTAAATGATGCAATGCTATTAGTGAACTAAAAGCATCATCTATTGATTGACAGTTTCAGTTGCATGTAATATTTACCCAAGCACAACTCTAATTGCGCAATTGCATTACCTAATGACTTCAGTGAAACCATACTGGTGTCACTGGAACTGCAGACAAACTAAAGCAACAGCAAATGCAAAACTGAAACGTCTTATTAGTGCAGAACAGGACGACGGGACTCTCCCGCGCTGGCAGCTGACGCCATTCACCAGAGGCTCTAATTGCCGAAATCACTGAGGGATTGAACACGTGTCCTGTTCATGTGACCCTGTGCTGCTCTGATGGTTGGGCTGTCGAGAAAAAAACTAAGGGTGTTCATTCAGGATCCTAGGACTTTGAACTATTGAGACACTAATAATAATAATAACAATAATAATAACACATCTGTAAGTATAATACAAGTAACTGGCCATCTTTTACATTATGTTTTCATTTTTTATTTGTGCTGTTGATGAAGGGAGGTGTTGGGAATAAGTTAGCGTGCAAAGGCCTTTTCCTTTGTGTAATCTCAAAAATCATTGTGAGAAAACAGGCAGGGAGCAAAACATTTTCCAATGATCAAACATGTGGGAAAACGGCTTATCTGATTTCCCTTCTCTTAAATGCGTGAATACAAGATGGGATTTATATAGTTTTACTGTGGATTTGATCATTTACATTAAAGTATAAACTAACCTATGAATAATTCTAGTTTATTTGTTCCTAGTAGCTTCCTAGTAGCTAAGTCCCGTCAAAACATGAACATCCAGATGAAAAAAGTTTCCTGCCCTGTGCAGTGATATCTGTGAACAATATTACAATGTATAAAGTAAATTTACTTTGATCAGTGACATATGAAATACTGCAGAATGTGAAATATTTCATTTTATGTCATTTCTTTGTATTAAAATATTTAAAATCATGTAAATGCTCTGGTTTTCACAGACTCAGACTGTTTTTTTCCAGAAAGTTGGTGTTTTATGGCCAGTGCATGATATGTATGTTTGAAGTCTCAACTGAAATAGCAGAACAGACCTCATTAACATAGAAAATAAAGCCAGTTGCCTTTTGCCTTTCATTAAAATAGCAGGGTTTCTTCTCTATTGTTCTGTTTATTTGGAAAAAAAAAAAAAGTGACAATGCAATCTGGCAAGCTGGGGAAAAGTTTGAAACAACCTGAAGCACACTCTCTATAGACGTCATTTGCTTATTGCTTTCTTTATTCACGATAAACAAAAAGAAAATTTGCTGTAGGTTTGAGGGGGAATTTCCAGTATCTTTACACTGGTTTCTGTCTTTCCTACAAAGTCCATTGTAAAATAGCTCTAATTAGCCAAATGCGTTTACAAAGAAAGTTTTTCTTGAAATAAAGCCAAAGCAAGCACACGGCTTCAAAATTACTTCACTTCCTGTTTACTTTCCTGAGGAATTTTACCCATTTAATCTAAAGATGCCAAGATTACACATAATCAAAGATTAAAAAGAATTGAGGGGGATTCTCTAAACTTTTATTCTGCACACTTTGAGTGACATATCACTTCTTTGTAAATGATGAGTCAGTGCAAAAGAGTTCGAGAGGTGTTTGTGAGAGGTCTGCATGGTGTCGGGAATTGTAATTCATTTAAAAGGTTTTGTTCTTGAAATAGGCTGCTGAACAGGTTTATTGCAATAGCCAGCCAAAGTTTCCTGTTGACTGATATCCAGACTGGAAGCGTTTGATTATTTAGTACAAGCATAAACATAAATTGCAGTTTTGCTTTCAAATTAACACAGTAAACATCATATGCTTATTATAATCAATACATGTAGCAGGAAAAGGTGTGCAGCGTATGTGCTTTTGGTTTCATTTTGTCCCGTCACCGTCATTGTAACGTCGCATCGGTCTCTCTGTAGTGGCGTTCTTCTATCATACACAGACTGTCATCTGACATGGATCTCCAGGAATTTTCCCAAGCAATTTACTGTGAACATTTACAGAAAGATCAGCCTTTTCTCGAAAGAGCAGACAAGCCTATCTGAAATGATTACCCTAATGTATTGTTATGAAAATGCTTCCAATATCAATATTAATACAGAGGGATCAAAGACTAAATCTAATTGCCACCGGAAACACAACTGTTGGTGATGGAGTGCAGTGATAACTTTATACAAACACACTGCCTGCGTAATTGTTGGTTTTAGACTCGATACTGTTGAGTGCTTTGCATTTTTTTATTTTAACCTGTTTCTGTTTAATAAAATACGCTCACACATCATGTTTTGTCATGGGAAATTGATTAAATTATATGGAATTGCGTACCGTTTTCCAGTTTCTGTATGTGTGGGTGTGCATGCAGTGGAAGACTGGATAACCATCACTCCTGGCATGTCTCTGTTAGCCTTTTATCACATTTTAATTCCTGTTGAACACAATTCAACTCTCAGTTTGTCTCAGGTATTATTCATCTTTAGAAACTGTGATGGCTGCATTATTTCCCTGTTATGAATGTATATCACTGGACATTGCAAATGGGTGTTTGCTTTTCAAAACGCTCTATGCATGTTTCTCTAATTAATGCAACTGTATGCACTTCTTTGCACAGTGACAATAGGAACTCATCAGAAACAATTGTCAGGTCAAATTTACTAATAGAGCACTAATATTTATGAAGTGTTATTTCGCAAATTTACACTTAAGTCTCGCATTAAAGGAGACCTATTATGCCCCTTTGTACAATATGTAATATAAGTCTCAGGTGTCAGGTGAAGTTTCAGCTTAAAATACCCCACAGATCATTAATTATATCATTCTGAAAAGGCCTAGTTTGAATGGAAGCAGAATACACCGTTTTCGTGTATGTCTCTTTAAATGCAAATAAGCTGCTTCTCCCCACCCCCTTTTCCAGAATAGGGCTGTGCCTTTACAGCTCGTACGTCAGATATAGTAGACTGGGTACAGTTGGCAGAGGGGTAACACCTAAAACACCTTAAAGGGGTCATCGGATGCTAAGTTCACTTTTACACTTTTACGTTTGAACATTAATGTGTGTTGGCAATGTACACATCTACCCTATAATGATAAAAATCCATGCAGTGGTTTTTAATTAATCTGTAAAAATAATATCCCCTTTTTCAAATCGAGCCATTCTCAG
>JAHKKF010533399.1:0-10089 GCA_019740295.1 Labeo calbasu
AGCAAAGGACCAGCTTAAACCAGCATCAAAACCTACCTAACCAGCATCCCAGCATCAAAACATACCTACCAGCATATGCTGGTTTTTTCACCAGGGATACTCGCAGTTCTAAGAAATGAAGTCAGAATTGCGTGATGAACTCATAATTGCAAGTTACAAAGTCAGAGTTGTGAGATATAAACTCGCAATTGCGAGTAATAAAGCCAGAGTTTTGAGATATAAATTTGTATTTATAAAAATGATGTAAGAATTGCGTGATAAACTAGCAGCTCTAGGTAATAAAGTCAGACTTGTGAGATATAAACTCACAATTCTAGGAAATTAAGTCAGAATTGCATTATAAACTTGCAATTGGGAGTAATAAAATCAGAATTACGTGATATAAACTCGCATTTGTGAGTAATAGTCAGTTGTGTGATACAAACTCACATTTGCAAGTAATAAAGTCAGAATTACGAGTAATAAAGTCAGAAATGCCTAGCAGTTCTACAGTTCAAATGTTCTGCACATGCCTTGTTAAATATGAAGCTGATTTATTAAAAATGCCTTCAAACTAGATACTAAAGATGATCATAACCAGTGTCCATCACATGTGGATTGATATGTAAAAGTTCTTTTTTTAAATGATAAAAATCAAATTAAACGTCAATGATAAAAACCGCTAGCTCTGTAACTGATTACCTTAAAAGTACATCGATATTGCCGGAAACAGGAATCCATAGAAATGGCTTATCGACCAAGAAAAAAACGAAACTTAATTTTCTCCATTGGGAACTGATTAGATTGTGGAAAGTGTTGTTGTTTGCCAATTGCTGTTCATTTCATTTCATTTGAGTGACAGGCTGCTGGAGGTAAGAAACTCGTCCGGTCACTGGACAGCTTTATTGAATCATTATGTAAAAAATTGTCAATTTTGATTTAACAACGACTATAGGCTGAACCTAAGACCTCAGGGATTTCTTTCCAGAGACAAATCACAATGTTTGTGATATTATCGTTACCGTCGCTCCATTTCTTAAAAGATTACACCGGTGCTTCTGAGGCACTAGAGTCGTGTTTTAGGACAATAGTCTTTATGTGATTAGATTAACCATGATTCTTAATGGCTTGGCTGGCAAATATCCCAACTCTCTTTTCTACATCAAAAAGCTAATGCACCTGTTGCACTTAATGTCGCCCCTAATGCACATTTATCAAGTCGCTATACAGATGGAATATACTGTACCTGCGCTGTGAATAGAACTTACGCATGTGGTGTTTTGAGAGGATTTATTTCAATTTTTTTGCAATCTGTATGGTGAATGAATTACTATGGATTCAGCAAATACAACAGCACTCAAACTGAGTAAAACAAAATGTTTTGTGATCTTAGTGAAACACAGAAAATCAATGATAATTCAATGAATATAATGTTTGTTTGCTTTTTTCCACATTTCAGCTGTTACATGACAGTAACCTTATTAAGCATTTTGTTCCTAACAAACTGTTTCTGTAATTTCTCATTTGTAACTTTTTGTCCTATTTGTAATTCAGTTCAAAAGTGAACAAATGTAGAATTTGAAGTACATTGTGTTTTGTTGTGATTGACCATTTACTTGGCACTAATAAAAATGTATTTATTCATCACATTTAACGGTAAAACAATTCCAAGCTCAACCCTTTCGGTGTTTCAGATATATTGAAAAACTGTTTGTAAAAGTGCATGTAATGACTGTTCATAATGGCATTTTTGGCTGGACTGGCCACAATATCTCCTTGTGCTTGTTTACCAATATAAAGTGCTAATTTTTGATCTAGCAGCTAATTAATAAAGTAAATTTCATTTTTGGACGAACTGTCCCTTTAATTTGTTGCTTCCAAATTAGTTGCAGTTTAATTACGCAATAAGCATTTTTTAACTGCTAATGAAAGTATGCAACTGCATGTGACTTAATTATGGACACATCAGGAAGTTCAAAAGGGCATTTTTATTTGGTGTATCATATCATATTTTAGGGACGGAGAGATGCAGAGAGAAAAATGAGGAGAAGGGAGAGAGATACATTGGGGTTCACAAAAATTGTATCTGGGCCAAGCATGGGGCCGGTGTGATGAATTCTGCATAAATTGCATACCCTTTGAGCAATTCCCCATATTCTCCACCGGATAAGTTCACAATGTCATAATTCATCTCTAATCTAATGAGCTTCAACACTAGCAAAGCACAAATCAAATTTGGTTAGTGAAGGGAAGCTCTGAAATTTCATTCCAATGAACCTCTCCTGCCATTTTGACATATACAGGAAGGAGCTAATGCGATTTACTGCGGACACCACATGAATTATCTCCAATAATTTGAATTAAATGTGCCAGGTCTTGTGCTACTCTTTTTAGCAAATTAAAGTTCAGAGATGAAAAAAGATAACACCTTTTCGTAAGGTCACAAGAAGGTTGCCATTTATATTGTTTCTTAAAGAAATGCAAAAAAGTGCACACATATATGAACCAGGGATAAAAAAAAAATGATACTTCACTCAGGAAGCAAAGCAGACAGCTACTGTAATTTACACACCAATTATACATCTGGTACAAGATCATAGACTGCAGGCTAATATTCTCTAACCGGTACTTTAAAAGCATAACTATGTTTTCCTGCCCTGCGGTGTCACGGTGTTATATTTGAGAGGAATATACATAATGCTTTAAAAATTGAAGTTAAGTGATCTCAGGTGTAGTTCCAGAGACAGATCAGACAGACTATTTTTTATGTTAAATAAATAATACCTCTCACACAACAAGCAAATTTTCTTGTTATATTGGTTTGCCTTTGTAAGAATTGTTGAATAAATTTGTTAATTTTGTTTTCTCATAGCATGGGAGTCATTCCACGAAACCGTGATTTGGACTTACACATTTTTAGATTTTTTACCAACATGTATTACTTTTCTAAACACCCCACAACAATAATGACATATTTAACTTCCAGAAAAACATATTTTCCCATCTCAGGCATCAAATCCCTATTGTTATTAGTCATTATTTAAGCAGTTTTCAACCTCGTTACAGACACTATGGGAGCTCTCTGAATATGATTATAAAATGTATTTGTAATGAAATCAACATGTTCCTAATAATCAGATGTCCCTCTCACTAATTCAGTATTTGAAAATATAAAAGTTACATAAAAACTCACACTTTTGCTATACTAAAGCCTGAAATGTAACTTTTTGTGACAGCAACCTCATCATTTTTGATCAAAGAAGTGGCTTAACTTCAGAATTTAAACTAAAGTCAGAGTTATTATTATTGCTGTGAACATTTAAGACTGTGTTCGACAAACATTAAATTACTTTTTCATAAACTTAAAATGTAATTAATAAAAATGTAGATGTGACGGGGTTGAGACTAGGGTAACGGAAGATGGTCACGGGGTCGAAGAGACAAATACATCTTAACATAAAATAGTTGTTTTTTACAGCTTTAACTTGGACATTACTACACTCAACATATGCATGTAGTGTAAGACTCTTGATCAAATATAATTCATAATTCATTTAAATTACTGGATAACTTCATCTCACAACCCCGTTATGATCAAATAAGTAACGGGATTGAGTGTGACAGGGTTGTGATTTTTTTTGCTCTAAATGGCCACTGCTCTAAATGTAGTGAATAACATGAGAGCACATGACATGCATGATATTAAGAAAACATGTATATTGTTAAAATATCAAAGATCATTTTCACAAGTAATAGTTTTCTATCTTTATTTGATATAACGGGGTTGAGTCGTTAAGCTTGACAATCACGATATCACAATATTAATAAGTTATAGTTATAAAAGAAGGTGGTAACTTGCCTGCGTCTGCTCACAATGTTGTTCAGAAGACTTATATGATGTCACTTCCTGTTAATGATGTCACATAATGATCAGTTAATTATTTTTATGAGGGGAGAATGATTTGTGTAACGGGGTTGAGGGGTTACTGAGGTACAGAACTAAATAATATGATTTTAATGAATAATCATGAATTTACATTACCAGGAAAAAAGCACAGATAGATATTTATGAGAATGGCAAAATGTATGGACCTTTTTCTAATTTTATTATTCATATCCCAAGTACACGTTCATAGAAGGCCATGAGGGACATGACAAAATAGGTGGTGTCAACGGAAAAAAAAAAAATAATAATTTCTAATATAAAGATAAAATGTGTGTCATGTTTTTAAACCTTATTAAGGAAGACATTTCAGTTAATACAGAAAGCTTTTAAAAATAGATTTTGGTGAACCAGTAGATAAAATACAACCTTTCTGGGCCTGGGAATGTTTCAGTTGCATTGCTGTCTATGCAGGGTCAGAAAGCCCTTGGATTTTATCAAAAATATCTTAATTTGTGTTCAAATGATGAATGAAGGTCTTAGGGGTTTGGAGCGAGGTTTGGTGAGTAACTAATAACAGAACATAACTATCCCTTTTAAAGTTTTTTCCTGTATCACCCACTCAAATTTCTTATGCAAATCACCTTGCTAGAAGAAAAAAGATCACTAACTTTCCCTCCAAAAGTGCAGTTCTTCATTGGCTCACTTGTCTCCAGAGGGTGTGATATCTTAATGCTTTAAAAGAAGACTGTCTGAATACGGCAGAGATACTTCTTCAGAGAAAGAACTGGAGCCTCAACGAATTACATCAGGACTCTCTTTCAAACGGGCAGGACGTGCAAGCATTAAACTTAGTCTTCTTAATTGACACATTATCGTCTCCCCTTTTTTCACAAAGATCTCAGAACTGAGAAACTGATGTTTCCTTCAGGCAGATCTGATGAGTATCAAATACTGACTCAACTTCATGCTTTTATCCTTCACTTTGCTTTAGCTTTAACCCTCTCCCTCTACCAGAATCTCTGTGTATGCATGTGTGTGTGTGTTTTGGACTAGTTTAAGTGATTATTGTAGTAAATACAGTTTTGTTTGTATCACACTTGAGGTTGTTCATTGTTTTGCTCTTAACTGGAGTCCCTAATCATGCTGTTTACAGATACATGTGTTGCATGAGTATTAGGACAAGAGAGTAATATTCTACCATAGTCTGTAGACGTTCTCGCTAAACATTCCCTGATGAGAGTTGATGGGTTGATCCCCCAAAGCAGTTATTTGTTTCTAATACTTTTATTGATCGTAATTTTTGAATACATATTTTCCCCTTGGGCTAATTTGATACACAGATCATCGTTTTGCTCATCGTTTAACTGCCGATGTAACAGTTATCGCTGATGCTGGATACAATTGAAGAGCAGCACCACAGGGGATGAAACAGAGTTCAAAAAATAAAAAGACAGAATTACTTGTTGGATGAGCCAATACGCAGCTTAAATCATGTTTCATACGCTAGTGTCCCCATAAAGAGCTGGAGCACTCAGAATCAGCTGAAGAAATTGAATTGCTTTGCTATTATCATAATGCCCCTATTACATTTGGAAAAGGAACAGTTTCTTCAGTGCAGACTTTGGGATCTCATTTCAAAGCCCAGGCCTATTAAATCTGATTAAGCGGGATTTATCTAATGCTGTCTGATTTATAAGCTCCTCAAATCTATAGACTCAGATCTATGTCATGTAACAGTTGTGATGGGTTTGAACGATTTAGGAAAAAATAATCTGCAAAGTGACCTGAGACAAAAAGAAAATTCTTTCACTTTAATTTTTACTTGTCATTTCCTCTTTATATATCACTGTATCATAATATTGTAATATATTTCAGAATTACATATACTGTACTATATGTATACTATATATATATATATATATAAAAGTGAAATAACTGAACATAAATATAGGAACCTAAAAAAATGCTCATTTTAGGTGAAAATTTCAGATGGCACTTAGAGGTGCTGAACTATATGAACTATATATATAAATATATATAATGTGTGTGTGTGTGTGTGTGTGTTTGAATGTACTGTAGCTTCCTTTGGATGAAGGATGAAGTGTTTTCTGAATGCAAAAACGTAAATGTCCATTTGAATTGCTTCTCAGTGTGCTATAAGTAATAAATTTCTGCTTGACTGACGGATTAAACGGCAAGGTAATTAGCGTATCATAATTGGTATGGCAGTGTTTGCAAATCCATGCTGAGAAATAACGATTCAGTATCCATTATGAGATCTTCTACAAGTCAAATTAAACATTTTAAATTAAACAGCTACAAACCACTGTTGCACCTGCAGACAGGCGCAGAAATTAGTTTTGGGAGGAAGGGGGCCTTTGACGTTTTTCTCATGAAAAACCATCCTGAGAATCGTTCACTGTAATTATTTGCATGTTTTTCTGCGAGTTAATTTATAATTTTAAAGGAGAAGTCCACTTCCAGAACAACAATTTACGAATAATTTACTCACTCCCTTGTCATCCAAGATTCTCATGTCTTTCTTTCTTCAGTCGAAAAGAATGTTTTTTGAGGAAAACATTTTAGTGCATTTAAATGCAGCTTCAAACAATCCCAGCCGGGAAAGGAGGGTCTTACCTATCGCAGTGATCGGTTATTTTAATAAAAATAATACAATTTATATACTTTTTAATCCCAAACGCTCGTCTTATCTTACTCTGCCTGGACTGTTTTTGTTCTGGTTCATGACAGTTAGGGTATGTTGAAAAACTCCCATCTCATCTTCAAAGTCGTCTTATATCGCTGTTTTACCTTTTTTGCTAAGGATGTTTGATCTTTGTTCACTTTGCAAAGACTGGGTCGGTACTTCTGCAGCAATGTAGGATGATTTTGAAATGATTTTGAAGTTGAGAGAGTTTTTCGACATACGTACCCTAACTGTCATGAGTCAGAATACATAGAGTTCAGGGAGACAAAGGCAAGACGAGTGTTTGAGATTAAAAAGTATTTAAATTGTATTTTTTTAATGAAACTAACTGATTGTTTTGATATATAGGACCCTTCTTCCTCGGCTGGGATTGTTTACAACCGCATTTGGGATCTTTTAAAGCTGCATTTAAACTGCATTTTGGAAGTTCAAAATCGGGACACCATATCAGTCCATTATATGGAGAAAAATGCAGAAATGTTTTCCTCAAAAAACTTAATTTCTTTACAACTGAAGAAAGAAAGACATGAACATCTTGGATGACAAGGGGGTGAGTATATTACGAATCTTTGTTTTGGAAGTGGACTTCTCCTTTAAAGGGGTCATCGGATGCTAAGTTCACTTTTACATGTTGTTTGAACATTAATGTGTGTTGGCAGTGTATGTACAAATCACACCGACAAAGGTCGTTCCCATGATAGTTGATTGCCATAAGCGTCTTACCTTAGATCAGGATTCCGACCTCCATTGTTTCCATGCCGGAGCAGAGATATAAGTTAGACAAGAATATCTTCGTTTGAGCGATTGAGGTGTTGTGTTGCTGGATGTAATAATGAACACAGTGGTCGTCATTTACTACCGACTCCTGAGCCGCTGAAGATGCAGTGGATTACGTTTGTTTGTGAAGGGAATGCGCCTCCCAATCTACATAAATGCGTCTGTTCGCGCAAATCATTCGTGATCCAGCTTCACCTACAGCAGAAGTGAGTATAAGTTTTTTTTTTTTTTAAGAATTTGTTGAAACCAACAAAACAGTTGACAGGGGTGTGACACCATCTCTCTCTCATTATGCTCTACATAATACTGTGAGCTTTTAATACAGTAATACAATAAGATTTCAATTAAGCAACTCCTTTGTTACTAGTTCTATAGTGCTTTTTCGAATTAGTAACAGAGGCTTGGGCTCAGCTTTTACACTGCCAACTTTGAGATTTGAATCCATGGCGGAAAGAAAGTAGTTCGGAAGGAAGTAGTTAGCTGTTGAACTGTTGTATAAACGCAATAGCACACTCGTAGGAGCTGTTTTAGGAACACTGCTGTGTGTTACGTAAAGCAAGTCTTATTTCTATCCTACAGTATTTCACCTCTCAAATCAAACAAGCACTTTTTCAGTGGAGAGGCACTATAACAAAAGAAAATAATTTTGTTCAACAATTTGTCTGTAAAAGTAAGCATCTGACAAAGGGCAGCACTTAGCTGTCTTGTTGTGGTGATGCAGCTTGTATTTCCTGAGGCGTCTCTGCTGAGTATCTGTGTCTCGGATAAGCATGCCTATACAGTGAAGTACAATATGACAGCTTCAATGAGGAGAATTTTTCTTGTATGTAGCCATGCTCTGCATCCAGTGCTGAGGGGAAACTGTTACACCTTGTGTGAGTCAGAGCTTTCATCTCACACATGCCTGTCAGTGCACTCTTGACGGCAGGATTGAGATTACACGGATTTTAACCTCTCATCTCTAGCTTTCTCCTCTCTCTCTCCTTTCATAGCCCAGAAGTCATGCATGGCTAACTTCTGTCAATGGTGCCTGACTCTCTCCAGAAAAAAAAATTAGAGCTTGTGAGTTGCATCTGAATGAATATCTGTGGGTTTTGTACACTTGTACCAAAAACTTCATATGCATCTAATGATTTTGAAAATCATTTTGTATGTTGCAATGAATTTTAGTCCTGTGATGTGGATTATTGTGATGGTTTTTATCAGCTGTTTGGACTCTCATTCTGACAGCACACATTCGCTGCAAAGGATCCATTGGTGAGCAATTGATGTAATGCTAAATTTTTCTAAATCTGTTCAGATGAAGAAACAAACTCATCTACGTCTTGAGTACATTTTCTGCCAATATATATTTTTTGGGTGAAATATTTCTTTAAGAAATAGCATATGAATGACCGCATATGAGGTTGCAGCTGTGACCACTAGATGTTGTGTGCTACAATATTTTTCCCACAGTAAAGGGGGTTTTAAGCAGTCCTCTTATAGGTTATTGCTTTATTTTAAGGTTAATCTGTTAAAACACTAAACTACTTTCAGCTCAGTGTCATCTCTTCTGAGCTAAATATATAACTGGCCATTGTGATTATTTTCAAAACGGTTGGCGCAATGACATTTTCCTGCACTCATCTGAAATCCTTCAAAATCTTCCTGTCAGAAATGCATTAAAACCGAGATGATTCAAGAAGCATCAAGAGTCACTTCGGCATGTACAATTTACCATTCAGCATCACTTCAGACTTCATTTGCATAGAGACAGCTAACATGGTCATACTGAGAGGCTTTTTTTTCTTTTCTTTTCTTCTTCTTTTCAGTCCCCTCACCAGCTCTCGGTTAATGGGCTGCTGTTTGAAAGGATTTCAAATTAACTACTTAAGTTCTGTTATTTTGCATATTCAAACTTATTTTGAAGTTCAAATGCTATTTTTATATGCAATTGCATTTTATTCTGCTGTTATCAGTTTTCCAGAGAGATAGTCTTTTTATTCACTAAGTATTACTGGATGAGCCTGTGTGACTTGCATTAAGATGATGAATAAATAGGATATGATGATTTTTGGTCAGTATTATTGATTTAAACTCTTAAAGGGGTCATCGGATGCAAATTTCACTTTCACATGTTGTTTGAACATTAATGTGTGTTGGCAGTGTATGTACAAATCTACCCTATGATGAAAAATATCCATGCAGATAAATAATATCCCCTTTTTTAAATGAAGCCATTTTTAGATGCCTGTCACACCGACAGAGGCCGCTACCACGATAGTTGATTGACATGAGCGTTTTACCTCAGACCAGCTGTAACAGTCTGACCTCCACTGTTTCGATGCCGGAGTAGGGATGTAAGTTAGACAAGAATATCTCAGATTGAGCGATTGAGGTGTTGTGTGTCACACCCCTGGACTTTTTAGTTGGTTTCTCCCATCATTTCCCCCTGCAGCTCTGTGTGTTTTGGTTTCTCCCTCATTGTCTGCACCTGTGTTCGTATCAGTCTGTATATATATAGCGTGTGTTTTCCCTCTTGCGTTTTCAGACCTTAATGTTACCACCCTGTGTTCCTGTGTTTCCCGTGTTTCCTGGTGGATTATTAAAGACTGTTCGTTTCATTACGTCGTTGTTCGTCTGTTCCTGCCTGAAGCGTGACATTGTGTTGCTGGATGTAATAATAAACATAGTGGTCGTCATTTATTCCTGACATCTGAGCCGCTGAAGATGCAGTGGATTACGTTTGTTTGTGAAGGGA
>JAHKKF010533399.1:10139-29618 GCA_019740295.1 Labeo calbasu
GATTACGTTTGTTTGTGAAGGGAATGCGCCTCCCGATCTACATAAATGCGTCTATGTTCGCGCAAATCATTCGTGATCCAGCTTCACCTACAGCAGAATGAACATAAGTTTTTTTTTTTTATGAATCTCTGCAATCACTGTGGCTAAACACGCTAAATGCGGCTAAAGTAAACAATCTCTCAGAGCAGTATGTCACTCCACAAAGAGAAGAAAGGGGCGGGGCGAGCAGAGCTCGTTTGCATTTAAAGGAACAATCCCTCAGAATGGGATGATTTTTGCAGAGCTCATTTTGACAAGGTAAAAAGGGTGTTGTTCTACACAGCCATTGAGAATTTTTAACCAAAGTGACTTTTCATTAAGACCCTAAAAAAATCATATCAACTTGTGGAAAATGGGCATTCGACGATCCCTTTAAAAATAAAGGTTCTAAAAGAGCGGTTTGCAGCGATGCCATGTTAATCTTAAGAGTTTATCCAGGTGTAAGCAATGAAATTTTTCCTCATAACCTAGATTCACGAAACGATAATTGCAGTGGGCAGGTAGCATGTGCTGACTTTGAGTGCTTAATTAGCAAGTGAATGACTCAGGCAACATCTGAGAGAGGTGTTACAGCACAGCATCATCACAGGTTTAACAGAGCTGATGGATAGTAGCTTGATTTGTTGATAGCCTCTTTATGACAGTAATTATCAAGAAGAAGTTGCCATATTAACTGTCACTTTTCTCAACAGCTGCATTTGATGCTTTCATAACATATTACTGCACACAGAATGCCAAATTTATTTTAGTCCTGTTAGTGTTACCATGTGATTTGAATTCATGTTAGTTTGATATGGTTTTGAAACATTCATACCATAAAATAGGGTTGAATTTAATGACTAATAAAAATGTGGTGTAACCACAAATAAAAGATAATAATATTATATATTGACTGCAACGCTATAAATATGACTTGCCAAAACCTTAACGACTTTTCATAATTCACAATGGTCATTAGGTTTTTGGGATGTGATCACACATTACATTTTACAACCTGAATTAACCTTGTCTTTTCATAAAAATTGCAAATAATCTGACCGGAGGTCTGCGAGCGGTCTTTAGAGATTCTCTCTAAAGTATGATATAATTTCTTGTATTATTATTATATATATATATATAATTTTTATTTATTTATTTATTTATTTATTTATTTATTTATTTTTTCCCAGCATGTTTCTGCATGTTGGTTGCACCACATAATTTGGCTCAAACATTTTTTCTGATTTTAATAAGTAGTGATTCTTGTAGAACTTTAATAATAATAATAATAATAATAATAATAATAATAATAATAATAATAATAATAAAGACTCATTAATATATTAAAAATTCACTGCCACACTACTTCTTGCTTTTTATTCATTATGATATCATGTGCCCCCAACATCAGAATTTATATTATTATAAATTATAATGTATTCAGATACTTTCATGCATGCATTTTTAATGTAATGTATTGATTCAAGTATAAATTCTATGTTCCCCAACATAAGAATTTATCATTTTTTTAAATTAAATAAATTATATAAATAAATAATTATAGTAAATAAATTATAATCTTTAAATTATATAAATGAAAAATGCCCATCATAGATGTATATTCAAATACTTTCATGCATGCATTTTTAATGTATTAATGTAATGATTATTAAGTATACATTTGATGTGCCCCCAACATAAGAATTTATATTTTTATAAACTATATCAATTATAATCCTTAAATTATATAAATAAATAAAAAATGCTCATCATAGATGTGTATTCAAATACTTTCATCCATGCATTTTAATGTCCTGATTATTAATGTGTAAATTGTATGTGCTCGCAACATAAGAATTTATACTGTTATAAATGATATAAATTAAAATCCTTAAATTATATAACTGAAAAAAGTGCCTATAATAGAAGATGTGTATTAAATACTTTAATGTATGTATTTTAATGTATTAATATATAAATGTATAAATGCTGTGTGCCCCCAATACGAATTTATATTTTTATAAATTATATAAATTATAATCCTTAATTATATAAATAAAAAAAATCCCATCATAGAAGATGTGATTAACTCAAAATCAGTCATATAAGGTCATATATTTGGCCTTTGTTTGTTGTGTAGACTTCTACTATTTGCACGTCTTAATCATTTACTAATAATTTGTTAATGTTTTTGCAGTACCCAATCTAAAGTGGAAACTATTCATCAATTGTAAATGCTTATAAACATTTATTAATCTTAAAATACTTTCATGAGCAGTCGTTTTGATGGCAAAGTGTTCCAAATGACCGGAATTAACCCTATTTTCACTCTTTACAAAGCATTTATTAATCATTCATTCATGTTTTTGCAGTACCCAATATAACATGTAAAGTATTCATCATTTGTAAATGTTTATAAACATTTTTTTTTTTTTTTTAATCTTTATTACCTCTTACCCAACCTACTGATACCACAAAACCTGTCCCTAACCCTACCCATATCACACCTCAACAGCAAGGTGTTTTAATCATTGTATAACATCTGTTAAAATCATTTGTAGTTTTTCAAGATGTGCATGATCATATGAATTAGAAGTTTAATGACATTTGTAAGCATTTTCATTTACATGAAATTAGGTCATGTTTAGTACATTTATTAGTAAACATTAACAAGCACATACGACCATATATGAACTAATGATCCATTAAGTATTACATAATGTTTGTTAATGATTTTTTAAAGTTATTATAAAGTGTTACCCCTCTATGCACCCCAACACAAGAATTTATATTTTTTATAAATTATTTCAATTATATTCCTTAAAGGAACACACCACTTTTTTTTGAAAATAGGCTCATTGTCATCATTATATATGCTGTCGGTCTAATCGGATTCAATGATCTATGCTAAGCTTTGCTAAAAGTGCTATCGCCAGACCCTGCAATCAGCTGAATGGATTCGAAAATGGTAAAACTCAACTGTTTAACTCTAGGGGAGTTGGAAATGAGCCTATTTTTTTTTAAAGAAAAGTGTAGTGTTCCTTTAAATTTTATGAATAATAAAGAAATGCCCATCACAGAAGACGTGTATTCAGATACTTTAATGCATGCATTTTATAAATTAGATAAATTATAGTCCTTAAATTATATAAATGAAAAAATGGCCATCATAGAAGATTCATGCATGCTTTTTAAAGATATTTTGTAAGTAAATGAATAGAGCCAGACAAACAAATGAGCATTATGCCACAGATGTATCATAAGGCAATGATGAGTTTTAATGCCCAAAAAAATAAAATCTGTCTGTTGAATACACCACCAGTGTTTAGTAATTTAGCAAATACAAGAGTGACGCTTTGGTGGTGCAAGATAAAAATTTTGTTTCTCTGTGAAAGTACGTTGCATCTGAGCTGTTTAGACCCTGAGTGTTTGAAGGGCCTATTCTTGTTAGCATGGAAAACATTCAGTGCAGACATATAGGCTACTATTTTATCTAACAATGATTGTCAGGAAGCATTAAGCTCATTGTAAGCTCCATCCATGTGGCTGCTACTTCATGTCTTTGCATTCTGAGAACCAGAGCTGCCTTCTCAAAGCTTCCCCTGTCGGCCTGTGGGCTTTCATTGAATTTACTGCCTCTTCCACTTCATCAAGCGCTTTTAGACCTCTTGATCTTGACACTTCAGCTCGTCTGAACTTTTTAATACAGGAGAGTATTGCTGTTTCACATATACATGATGTGTGTAATGCAGTCAGAGTGTGGCCAGTAAGTGGATGAGATCTTTTCTTTGTGCTGCGGGCCATGCAAAGAACGTAAGGTGCATTCCTCCGGGAGGACGCGAGTACACTTGTACAGTCAAGAGCGAAGCGGAGGAGGACTTCGCCTCATCCTGTTTGGCGGTTTCTCGCACTCTAGAACAACTTGACATTGACACTTCAGTTGCGGACACCCAATCAGCGGTTCATTCAGGCTGGCGTGGTTTCGCGCCTATGTGTTCGGCCAACACAAGTACGTATCGGAGAAGATTTATGGCATTTACGGTCAACGATTGGTCATCCGCTTTGACCGCCGCAAAGCTCCAGAATAAAACAATAAACAGTGCATTAATAATCGCGAGCGAACACACAGATGGATCAAGAGTTCAGTTCAGAGAACAATTATGAGGAAATGGACCCCAGCTGCAGAGCGAATGAGGTTTGGATGAGCGCAGAGCTCTTGAGTATGAAAGAGCACAAATGGCTGGAGTGACATTGCCAAGGTCACAGGCAGTAGTGCCAGGAAGTCCAGCTCTTTAATCATGAGACTCTCTAACGTCTGGCCCGGGGCCTGAGCTCAGCCTCCCTCCTCGCATTCGAAAGGGTCCTTGAAGCGATGGATTTTGGCTCTTTCTGCACATAGATGTATGCCAGTATCGTAAAAACGCCTCTGCGTATACGGTGCTTTACAACGTCCTGTCAGACGAAGACAAATGTTCTGTCCGCTGTGCTCTGTGTTATCAAATCATCAGAATATGAAAAGCATCTGTACTTGGTCCTGTCTCTAGGCAGTCTCTCTGGTTTACTAATGTAAATGTGTTGAGGCTTATACTGCTACTGAATCACAGTGCTCTCCCAGCACTTACAGGTATTTTTATAATCCTTACATAATGTACAGTATCCTCAGGCGGAGGTATATTCAAGAACACCTAGTTATGCAGAGACGAACTGCATATTTGTACAATTGAAAGCCAGAAAGCTGTAGTGAAATGCTATTTTTATAGCATATTCAAGCAGTTTGTTCAGTAGTTCAAGGCAGGGGTGAGATACAGGAAGCTGGGTAATGAACTGTGCATAATAAGAATAAATAACAGTGAAGAACAACTGATCAACCTACCAAATGAACGGTACACACAAGAAGATATTTTGGAAAAAGTTCAAATGTTTTAAATTAAAGCTAATGGGGGCTCACATTATGCTGTCAAAAAAAGTCAGACAGGTTTGGAACAATTGCAATATTTTACATATTAAAAAAAAAAAAACATTCATGCCAAGCCTGGTGTGAAGTAACGGTGGAAGTTTGTCAGTAAATAAAAATTGTAAAATATGTATGTAATATGTAGATACACTATAAATAAACAGAAGGGGGGATAAAAAGGGATAAAAAAGTATCAAAATTACTGAATTAGTAGGGTACAACAGGTCTAAAGACACACTTTAAGAAAAAAATGTGCTGTTCACTGTGCCTAAAATGTATAATTGCAAATATATATATATATATATACACGTTTGTATTGAAACTTTAGGGAGCAACAGATTTTGTGTGACAATAAATCATGCAAGTTGTTTATTTTGTTTTAAAATCTTATAAATGTATTAGGTGGCAAGGGGGGCCTTTACCCCACACACGGGGTAAAAGGCTCACCAGCATGGGGCAAAAGGCATATAGTATTGAAGGTAATACTTGTTCAAAACAACCACTTTAGAAAAGTTTGTGCTATTTTCTTCTTATTTTGAAAAATAAAAGAATAATTTTTTGTTCAATAAATATGTTGTTGTTAAAATATGTTAATATAATAAAATATATTTTAAAGTACAGAAGCATTTTAAAAAGTAAAGATTCTGAAAGCATTGAAGGAGATCCCATAATAATTTAATATAGACCTACAGTAGTAACAACAAATAATGTTGTATTATATGATATGATTAATATCATGTTTTTAAATATGATGATGGTTTTATTCTAAACATGGTGATTGTCTAAGATGGACACCCAACATCTAATCATGTCATATTAACAAATGAAAAAGTCAGCAATCTATTAATTATCATGTTAATTATTGTGCCTTTTAGCCCCAACAGCAGGGGTGCTTTTTACCCTAAATACCATACTTTTACATATTCTTTTGTTATTTAAAAACTGTTGCTTTCATTATCTTAAACAAAAATGAAAATCATTAAGAAGACATTTGTCTTAAAATATATGCATTAATTTTAGCAAATCTCATTTGCTACTTTAATGTACAACATTTTATAAAACATCAAATATTAGATCAAGTAAGCACAGAATCAACCTATCAAAGAATCAAAATAATCAAAACCTACCTAACCAGCATCAAAACATACCTACCAGCATATGCTGTTTTTTATCAGGGTTTGGTGAGACAACTTATCTTTAAGTCATACTTCCTCGCTATTATGCTATGAAGGAGGCAGATATACCAACCCGATCTCATGACAATTGTACATATTTTACGAGGTGGCTAAATTTTGCTAAATCATATTACTTTCACGAGTTCCACAGTTTGTATGAATTTGTACGAATGACCTACCCCCAACCCTGCCTCTAAAACTACTCGGCACTGGGGTCTAGACTCTAGACAAATCATACAAAATCGTATGAGTGAGGTCGTATGAATTTGTATGAATTAGTTAGGGGTGTGCACAAACAGTCGAACATTCGAATATTCGGTCTGTAATTATTATTCGAAAAATAAAAACACTATTCGAATTTTACTATTGTGTTGATTTGCTGACCGTAAATGCAGGCAATCCATGATAAATCCTAAGCAGTAGGGAATAGCGAGAAGAATATCGAAGTGCAGTAAATGGTAAAAAAGTTAGCACTACAAACCAGTGTGTTCATAATTAAGATGATACATTAAAATAATATGGTAAGACACACCAGTTTTCAATATCAAGCAGCAAAACGAGCTTTTTGTGCAGCTAAAAATATCTGGAAGTGGATGAGACCGGAAGCCAGACACAAAAAATGTACAAATGGCTGCATCCACTCTTATGGGAGAAATAAGGTGGATAGCTAAATGTATTGGGTGGTGCTGTGGAGCGTGTTAACAAGTTGATAGATCACAGAATGTCGTCATCTGCCTTGCGAAGTTTGGAATTACTTTGATCAAAATGCTCATCCTAAATGATCTGACAAAATGTAATTGCTTCTGATGAAATGAATTAGTGAAACTTAGTTATCATAATATCACAGCCACAATGACAAATCACATGAAATCCAAACACAGTAGACTGAGGAAAGACAGCTGCCCGTCACTGCATTCACGACTGCAGGTAAACGCAGCTGAATCCGAGTGAGCCGAGAACAGAGCACATCTGATCTTGAGACATATATAAAGTTTCATCAAGGGAGAGTGGTTTAACACAAAGCGCTAAGAAACTGTTAGCACACGCGTAGGTGCGTGTTCTTATTGTTATCAGACTGAGGATCAAACTTTCACCCGAGCATGTGGATATTATCGTTTCTCTCACTTTTCATTTGTTTACACATTTTCAACCAAAATAAAACCTTGATATATTTCATGTAACGTTGTTGTAGAACGTTGTGTATAACGGCTAATCATAAGCTTCAGAAATCGTGATAAAAACTTGCCCTGGTGAAAAAACCAGCATATGCTGGTAGGTATGAAAATTAATTAATTAACCCTCATGTCGTTCCAAACCTGTAAGACCTTTGTTCATCTTCGGAACGCAAATTAAGATATTTTTGATGAAATCCAAGAGCTTTCTGACCTTGGATAAACAGCAATGCAACTGACACATTCAAGGCCCAGAAAGGTAGTAAGGACATCGTTAAAATAGTCACCAGTTAAAATATGACATCAGTTGTTAATTTTATGAAGCTACGAGAATACTTCTTGTGTGCAAATAAAACTAAAATAGTGATCAATTTCACCTCTTCCTTGTCAGTCTTCAACATGCAGTCGTGTTGCTGACTATGAAGGGTCAGAAAGCTCTCTCATTTAATCAAAAATATCTTACTTTGTGTTCCGAAGATTAACAAAGGTCTTACAGGTTTGGAACAACATGAGGGTGAGTAATTAATGACATAAAATTCATTTTTGGGTGAACTATCCCTTTAAAGACAATAGAGAGGCAATAGATTTGGATAAGTTTGTTTTTCTCACAAAGTCATTGTAGGATTTCACGAGAATAGAAAAATAGAGCATGAGTTTTATAAACTGCTTATATGGTGCTTTTTGTCATTTTTATATTGCTTTTTGTCCTTTTTGGAGCTTGGCAGCCTGACGACTATATGTTATTGTAGTTTTGGATTAAAGCAGTGTGAACATTCTGCTAAACATCTCATTCATTATTCCACAGAAGAAAGTAAACTATCCAGTTTTTGAGCAACGCAGGAGTTAGTAAATGATGACTACAGTGTACTTTTAGCACTCACCGTGTATCTCATTTCTCACATAGTTTAGTAAAGATAACCCATGCAGCAACTCAGAGAAAGGGAAACAATGCCGTGCTGCTAATGATTTATTTATCCTAGCCAATGGCTTACCCGACTGCTGCCTTTCTCCCAGATGTTTCCTGCCCACTCATTACCCTTCATTCTTGGCAAGAGAAGAGACTGTCAGCTTTCTGCAACCACAACAGCTTGTTCCTCAGACAAGCTTTATTCCACTGATGCAGGATTATGTTCTTCCAAGTCAATCCCTAAAGTTTCTTCTTGTAAGAGGCCCTGCCAAACTGAGCTCAGATCAGTGTGCAAGTGTGATTCCTACCAACATCCCACATGTTCTCCAAGACCTGCTCAGGCTCAAGGACATCAGCCATCTTGATCCATCATTTATACATTGGCCCACCGGCTCTTGTCTTTGCCTCACTATCCAGAGATTGCTTACTGTCACTAAGAATGACAGAGCACAGCCCATTTGTAGAGATACAGATGAGCAATCTTTTGCGTTGAGATCCAAACGCCAGGGTCACCACCTCGTAATTATATAATTTAATTAATGAGCACACCCCCAGGGTAGGTTTGTCTTTTGCAGTGAGCTTCATCCTTCATTTCAACCTCTCAGTGTCAGATATGCAGATTTTAGGGGAACTGCTCTCTCATCACTTTAGCACACAGTTCCAGCTCCTTGCAAACGGTTCCTGCAAAAAGGTCTTCTCCCATCCTCAGTCATTAGAACAATAGTCGTGCTTTCAAAGGGCAACATCCAACCCAGGCTCATTGGAAAAACATGCCTACGGCAGATTATTACATTGCTTCTTTCATGTTTCACAACACTTTCAAAATGAACTGCCCAGTGAGTGGCACTAAAAGCCTGTTCAGTTTTATCCTAAACAGATGAATGTGAATCTGGAAGTGTTTAACTACATTGGTTGGTATTTATAAAGCAGCAGTTCGGAAATGAAGTGTCCGATGAGTGGCGCTAAAAGGTTAATGCTCTACTAAGTTTAAAAATGGCATTCCGCCTACAGTAAACCTTACCAGTAGTGTTAACAAAAGCAAACGTGAGATAAAATGCATTTGCTAAAGCAGCTGTGCCATTTTTTATTCATTTCTACAAGTCTTTGAGCTGTTTTATCATGTCTTATGTTTCAGTGCTTCATGTAACTGCAATATTGTACCAGGTGAGCTACTGAGCAAGTTTACAACGTCAGAAAAGCTAGATCTTACGTAATACAAACATCAAAACGTATTAGGTATTAACTGCATGAAAACTGATTTACTATTTAATAATCTGCCCCATTATCATAATTTTTGTGGAAAAAAAAAAATGTTGGTATGTTGTTTTCCAATGAATGTTGGAAACATAGCTGTTGTTATTGCTCATACTTGGGGTTAGGGATGTAAACAAGTGTTAAACTTCAGCATGCAACTCTATTTGTGATGTGGGCATGAATAACTTGAAGATAGTTGTCCTCTAACTTTTCTTAACTTCAAACTGGACTAAATATCACTTAAAAGCACATTATGTGCGATTTTTTTTTTTTTTTATTAAAATATCGAAGAATCACTGGAACAGTGTTATATATTTTCTTAACTTGTGTACTTAAATTATCCCAAATAATGTTTAAATCCAGAGAAATATGCGATTTTAACTAGTGTAATGGACTGTGTCCTCGCGTCGCCTGCTAATGATGTCATACATCCTCAATGGTTTTACTCACTTTAATATGTTATGCATGTTATTGGACAGGTGATGAACGCACAGAGTAGCATTATAACAGAACTTTCAATACACTCAAATGTATCCAGTATGAAAAAACAGCGCTGTTTTACCTCACGCATGAGCGGAAGAAGCGAAAGTTGTCAACTGTGGCTTAATAAAAGCTCTGCTGATTTTGAGCCATATATCGCGCTCATCCTTCATTAGTGATCACTCTAGCGGCCTCGTTTTGCTTCCACGACTTTCAGCCCCACTCTGCTTCATCATCATACTACAGTGACCTTAATAGGTCTTTAATACATTAGCTCATCCATGGACATGATTTCTGCCTGAGTCCCGACGGACTGAATTGGCTAAGGGGATGAAGACAACAATTCCCATGATTCCACACACAATCACGACATCATCAAACTACACTTTTGGTTTAGGGATGGGCGATATCTTATTGTTTGCGATATACCGATATGCTTTCCCCCACAATAAGAATTAGTCTTCCCGCGATAATAATGATAAAGTCACATATTTCTGTGAGCAGCAGTACAGAGTGACATGGCAGATGTGAAACTTCATTACATGTGTACTCAGTAATGCCAACAACACTATGTTTTGGGTAAAACTAGGAAAGATAATACTTTTCTCCAAAGAGATGGGATTCCCTGAATTATCGTCATTGATATTGTTATCGAAATAAATACCAGAAATTATCGTGATAAATTTTCAAGCACATATCGCCCATCCCTACTTTGGTTATTTGTTTGTTTTAAATAAGCGACCTCTAGTGGCGAAAACTTACATATTGTGCCTTTAAAGGGGATATGGGATGCAAAATCAATTTTTTGCATGGTGTTTGCATATAAATGTGTCTTACTATGATGAAAATCCATTCACCCCTAAAAAACCTAAACAGTCTTAATTATCAAGCCATTTTGAAGTTCTGAGCAGTATGATGTCATATTGCTCAGGCCCCGCCCATGACTTCTGTATTAGCATAATTGACCCTTCGCAAATGGCTTGATTGACCAGCGAGCTGACCAATCATAAAGCCGAATTCACCAATCTATCTGAGTTAAACTTGAAACATTGTGTTTATTGACGTTTTTCTGTGATTGAAATAAAATAAGTAAACAATGCAGGTGTTTTGTAGTTGGAAGTAAAGTGAACATAAGAGTCTTCGTTTTCTCCCGATATCAGAGTCACTGAGGACGCAGTGGTTTAGTTTTGTTTTTGATGGTATTGCGCCACTAAATACACAAAAAATGGAAGAGAGGGTTGGGGTGAGCAGTAGCTCTTTACCATTTAAAGAGTCATGCACCAAAACTGTGAACAGAGCTGTTTTTGACAAGGTAAAAAGGAATTATAACCAAAATATGTTACAGACATTTCATTAAGACCCTGAAGAATTATAATAATTTGTGAAAAATACCATGTCCCCTTTAAAAGACAGCTATGAAATTAGCTCATCCCGTCTTGGTTAAACTACTGGTGTCAACAGTGTTTGATTCCTGTGTAATCTGTACAAAAGTTTCTCAGTTCCACTGTATTTCCTTAGATTCAAGTATGTTCGACACATTCGAATTAACACGACCAATTACAAGACTATTTTCAAACACTGTGTGCATAGCTCTGAAGATAGAACAACATATAACTGTTTTCATAATGTAATTATCCACCTTGCTTCTTCAGTGTCAAAAATTATAAGCTATAAGTAAACATATATACCACGTTGCTAAGATAATGAAAATACATACTGACAGTTTTAAAAAGCCATTAAACCAATTGCAAATACTTAAATTATTACTCTGTTCTCCAGGATCTTCTGTTTTCATGTTTTCATACTACTGGGGTTCTAAGCTACTGTACATTTTTAATGAGAACTGCATTAGTCTGAGTGGATAATATTCTGGTATCTATATCTCAGAAGTGCTGTTGAATGTTTGTAGGTAATATGAAATATGACAATAAAAGATCAGCCCTAAAAACACTGGAAGTGAAGAAAACACTCCCAATAACTCCAGAGTTAATTGTGTTATAAAATGGTGTGCGGTATTTACAACACCTTGTGCATTTGTGGTTAATTTGATTTTACAGATAACCAGCATTTTTACAATTCCCTTTGATTCAGTTAGTTTGAAGTATTTAAAAATGGATTGTGTTTTGTATGGTTAGGAAAAAAGAATCTTGAAATAAATAAAGTCTTTTAGCCAGATGTTTAACAGTCAATTCAACACTGACAATAAAACCAACCTTGTCTATGTTTAATTATGCAGCTCCCATAGGTTGATGTGGTGTCTCTTTAGGTTATAGAGGTATCCTCTGCTCCACTTTAAACATAATCTATTGTCAAAAGTCATTTTAAATGCAACACAACAGGGACCTGATTACAGTAATTGCTTTGGTAATACGAGAAGCTGCAGATTGAATGGTTTTGTTCCAGTCTGTTGCAAGTCTCAGAGGACAGCATGGAAGACATTACCTGTCTGGCATCTCAGTTGTATCTTAAGTACAAGACTTAAATCAAATCATTTAATGATAACCATTGCCACAGAGTATGTGATAATGCACTTCCTGGAACTTAAAGCATTGGTGATAATCCAATAATTAGTGATTGGATGGATCACATAGACCATTGTAAGTCCATTATTCTTCACAACAGTTCATTTGTCCTAACCAATCAGAGATGTCTACGTAAATGGACCGTAATAATGACATTAAAGGAAGAGTTCAGTCTGCAGTGCATATTTATTTCCATTATTATTGTTTTTAATCTATGGATAGTTGGCTTGGCCTACAATCTGTTATTTTGCAATGTGTAAAGCAGGTTATTTCATGGTTAGCCAAGCGTAGTGATTGCCAACACAATAGTTTTGCATGTCTTTTTCAGTTTGCATTATACAGTTGACCTTAGATATGATAACGATTATAGGAAAGTGTTTATTTACACTTTTTGTGTGTACGTATGCATACTTCATGCATTCAAGGACGAAGAAATACTGCACCAACAGTGTTCTGGTCTTTAACAAAGAGTCAGCAAATTTAGTTATGAATATGATTTTAGTGCTGCTCAGTAGAGGGCTCTTGGAGAGGCAATTTCTATGGTGCGCTGGCACTGGAGATTAATTTTCTATGTGAATTTATTGAGAATTAGCCCAGCATGAAAATGTTCTCGACAGTATGGTTGCAAGCCACCTAATCTCTCCCAACACTGGGGAAAAACTAATAGAAACAGCCAGTCAACCCTGCAGAGATGAGTTGCTTTCAAGTCTTTCTCTTTGGTGATGAAAACAAAACAGAGAATCAGCCTTTAATGGATGGAATTGCTCTATAGGAATTTGGGAGTTAATATTCTTTTCATGCTCTGCATACTTTTCCACTCACTGCTGGTTTGTTCAGAATGAAAGAGGTGAAGCTGCACAGTTTGTCTTTTGGTATTCAAATGAGGCGGATCATTCTGTAAAAAATGGCACATTTCATTTGGCTAATATTTCTGCTATCTTTTCATGCTGAGGAATACTAGACAGATGTCCTACAGGGACCTCAAAAGTTGATTAAAAGGAAGTTAATATAACTCTCACCCAATTTCGACAATTGGTATAGTAGGGGAGAGCATGGATAATTAACACTCTTTTCTTTTGCTCAGAGATATAAAATATTAGTTTTGTATATGGTTTAAAGGCTTGAAATTCTGCCTCACACGTGCCAGTCATTACCTGTGTCAATTACATTGAGGTGCAGTGTAATCAAGTCGAATACAATTAAGCTTGAAGTATGCAAACATCAGAATTATTTATAATACCTATAGGCTTATATTTGTTTATGAGTCTGAAGTTATTTTAACTTATTTTTTTATTAAAAATGTTTAACATGTTTAAGGTTATTCATGATTCTGCAAAGAAATCACCACCAGTCAGCACCGATAGTCTTGTGTGCAGTGTGCCGACATATCGTGCTTTTGTACTACGGGCGTCCCGAGTTTGAATCCCAGCTCGGGGGTGTTTTCTGATCCTCCCCAACTCGCTCTCTCCCACTTCGCTGCCTGTCATGATGTGTGATATCATGATGACAGTGTCATCTCTATAATAAAAGCAAAAATGCCACAAAAAAAAAAAAAAAACTTAAAAAAAAGAAATCACCACCAGAGAAATAAAAAAGAACTCGCCCACTCCCATGAAGCACTGTGAATGATAAATAGCCTCCCTATGCTCTCAAACTACTTTAAAGGCACAATATGTAATTTTCACTGCTAGAGAGCGCATATTCAAAACAAACAATGAAACAAAGGTGTAGTTTGATGACTTCGTGATTGAGTTTGGAATCATGAGAGTTGTCGCCTTCATCCCCACAGCCGATGCAATCTGACGGGACTCATCAAAATCACGTTCATGGATGAGCTAATGTATTAAAGATTTATTATCGTCACTCTAGTATGAAGCAGGGTGAGGCTGAAAGGTGTGGAAGCGAAGTGAAGCTGCTGGAGCGATTGCTAATGAGAGATGATCACACACGGCTTAAAAGCAGCGTAGCTTTTATTATGCCACAGTCGACCTCTTCCACTTCTTCCGGTCATGCGTATGTGGGATAAAACAACGCTGTTTTATCATACTAGATACATTTGAGTGTGTTGAAAGTTCTGTTTTAAAGGGGTCATCGGATGCAAAGTTCACTTTTACGTGTTAGTTGAACATTAATGTGTGTTGGCAGTGTATGTACACATCTACCCTATAATGCTAAAAATGCAGTGGTTTTTAATTAATCTGTAAAAATAATATCCCCATATTTCAAATCGAGCCATTCTCAGATGCCTGTCGGTGTGGTGTAGAGATGCGCGGATGAGCTCAAACATCACCCGAATCCGCAGCTTTAAATAAACTATACGCCCACCACCCACCCGCACCTGTATTTTTCTCTGATTTAGATAACCGCACCCGACCCGCACCCGGTTGTCATTTACAATTATTCTAATTCTTAGTTTTGCATGATGATATGATGAATGGATGGTTAATTTTTAACAGCAGATTGATTCAGCTGATCTGCACATCGCTGCACACTTGTATAAGCTTAATCACTCGTGCTTTTAAGCCAAGTCCACGCTAAAAAGAATAACGTTAACTGACATCTGGACGTGACTCTCTGCAATCTCTGATGAAATCGGTTGGGTGTTTGAACGCCTACTGGATCCTTGGAGTAAAATTTACAGGGGTTCACCCAGTTTAATTAATTTCTGATCGTAAAAATCTAATCCTTTTCATTTTTAATTTATTGTTTTTGTTATAATGCACTGATTCAAATTAGTAATCAATAATAATTATTATTTTAATACTCGGCGTATGAACAGGCAGCAAATGTGGTGCTGGCGCGGACGGAGCGGGCGCATCAGGCACAATCATCAAACATATTTCAAAGGAAGCCGGCGCCACAGTCTTTACCGTCTTGACTGGGTTTATTGAGCGAATATTTGCCTTTATTCACATACGATTTAATTAGAAAAGGTGGCCTGTCATGATTTTGGCTAATGCACGACACTACTGAATGATGCGCATCAGAGGGGATTTAGAAGTGGGTATACGCCAGGGGTGTCAAACTCAGTTTCTGGAGGGCCGCAGCCCTGCAGAGTTTGAGGTGTGTTTAATTAGGGTTGCATCTAAACTCTGCATTGCTGCGGCCCTCCAGGACCGGAGTTTGACACCCCTGGTATACGCAAAGCCGACTGATAAAGAAATGGGTATACGCAGGTACTGTACACCACTGCATATTACCCTACTCAATAGCATTAACACAGGCGTAACTCCCTTCAAACTTTATCTGGAATGTCACCTTCTCTGTCACAACTTTTCGAACAGGAGAACAGACACCTGCATAAGGGTCTTATCTAGCTAAATGAACTGTCATTTTCTTTAAAAAAAAAAAAAAAAWAGATATTTTTTTAAACTACAAATGCTCCTCTTGCCCTAGCTCTGCAATGCGCATGTGTGTCTACACGCATTGCGTAATCATGTTGGAAAGGTCACATGCAGTTATTTTTTCGTATGTGTGCGTTGGTTAAAAACTCTTAAAATCTCATTTTCTCCTCCAACTTCCAAATCTTCCAATATCGTTGTTTTACCTTTTTTGTAAAGGGCGTTTGACTTTGCACGTTCGCTTTGCAAACACTGGGTCGGTAACTCCGATGAGAGTTCCCATGTGTGTGGTTACGTAATGTGTACAATCGAACTGGTACAAGATGAGCATTTTCTAAAAAAAAAAAAAAAAAACTATAATTTACATGCTTTTTAACCTCAAATGCTTGTGTAGTTCTGCGTGAACTCTGTTTTTTTCCAGTTCAATACAGTTAGGGTATGTTGAAAAACTCCCATCTCATTTTCTCCTCCAACTTCAAAATCGTCCTACATTGCTGTTTTACCTTTTTTGTAAAGGGTGTTTGACTTTCTTTGCATGTTCACTTTACCAGTACTTCTGCAGCAATTTAGGACGAGTTTTTTGACATACCCTACCTGTCGTGAACCGGAAAAAACAGTGTTCACACAGACCTAGACAACACGAGCATTTGAGTTTAAAAAGTATCTAAATTTCTTTTAGAAAATAACCGATTGTTTCGCTTGGTAAGACCCTTATTCCTCAGCTGGGACTGTTTTGAGCCCTTTGAAGTTGCATTATATGGAGAGGAATCCTGAAATGTTTTCCATTAAAAAAAAAAAAAAACATAATCTCTTTACTACTGAAGAAAGAAAGACATGAAAATGTTGGATGACAAGGTGGGTGAGTACATTATCTGTAAATCTTTGTACTGGAAGTGAACTACTTTAACATTTTCGTAAGCAACTGTAATTTAATTACACATTTTGCAATGGACTGTAATGGATTACAGTTACATTTATTTTGTAATTAAATTACATATTTCTGTTACTTGTAACTATTTACTGAAAAACACTGCAAACTACTTATATATATATATATATATATATATATATAAATATAAATATCAGTTATTATTACTCTATATCGCCCAATAATGTCTTAGTAAGATGATATTTAAATGCTCAGTATTATGATCAAAGCTCTGTAGTTTCTAATTGTGAGACAAAACTATAATGCAATGCAGTACAATGACGACTGAGAGATGTGCAAATAAAAATGAAACAAAAGCCTGACATATCATATTATATTCTGACAATTTAAGTTGCTTCAGTACAGTAAGTGTTCATCGTTAAATATTTCTAAAAGGCCTTTTACTTACCAGAAAAAAAAAAACAAAACTATGAATCAGTCAGACAACAGAAGGCCTGTAGTGGATTGTGTACAACAGGTTTTTCAGTGTTGATCATGTTGATAATTCAGAGGAAATTTACATGTCAAATATGATCTGTGACTGTGTTTAATTATAACAGCAAAATGTAAACAAACAGCCGATGTGAACCCCTGCCCCCCCACACCCCTTTAACCCCAAAATCACAACACAAACATTTGCAGATTCAGAAACGACAAACCGTCTGCACTTCAGCTGCGTGTAATCAAGAGATGTTTGCATTCTACAACTCCTGCATCTGCAATTATTTAAAATAGGGAGAAAAAAAAGACAAGTGGATGCCTTGGTAAATTAAGACTAAGCCATGCTTAATCATAACCATGTTAATGTTCATCTGAACATTCCTGTCTATCACTATCAGCAATGGGGCTCTTCAGAGTGTCAGATCTTAAGTACTGTAGCTTTAACTCCTATCTGTCATCGTACTAAATTAGTCAATGCTTTTTCTCCTTGCTTGGAGACACAGCTGCATTTGAGAGGTTACTGGTGCCAGTGCTGGCCACCTGCTCGGACTGTGGAAGTAAGTGCTGCTTAGAGCCAATCAGACATGATACAGCAGTAATAGAGAAAGGCAATACAGAATGTAAAGGATCATTTCGTGACTTTAATACCGGACTTTAATCTTGCTGTAATAAGAGCTGCCTTAACACTGGCCATTAGTGCCTCTTTGTGCTGATCCATGACCAGCTTCCCGCGCCTAAACACTGGCGGTATTCATTAGGAATCTGACCGCGCAACTGGCCTCAGATCAGAATCGAAGTGCGTCGTTTTCTCTCTCTCTCTCAGAAAAGCTATTAGGAAGACTACTGCAGAGAGAGGGGCGACTGAGAATCTGTAAAGCGGGCTGGATCACTACTGCTCATTCAGCTGAACAGTTGCCATAGATACAGAGTGGCGATGATGTGTCGCTCCTGTGATTTGTCTGTTGTTTTGGATGGCAGTGTCACCGCTGTTTGAAATAGATGAACCGTTTAGAGTTAGTGCTTCTGTGTGATCCCTGACATGTTGTAATTGCAACCGATTGTCATGGCCGCGGTTGAAAATAATAATTACAGTGGCCTAAATTGGGAAGTCTTGTAGAGTGACTTAAATGTCATGAGTGCCATCTGAGTCATTATCTAGATTTGTACTGAAGGAAAGTCTGATCAGATGTTCCAAGATTGAGATGTATTTCACTGAATGTAAAGACATCACATGTTGCATCTTGTGATGCCAACTGCCAAAAAAAGTTGTTAGCAGACAAAATTACTCTTCTCCAACAAAAACAGTGCACTTTTCTATTCAAAGATTTTACAAATACAAAAAATAATGGTAAGACTTTATTTTAATGTGTTGTATTTACATTACATGTATTTAGTGTAGTAATAACAGTAAATTAGATGTGATTTCACAAAACTAATGCTAAAACCTAACCCTAAACCTATAGAAAGTAACTTTTTAATTTAGCATGGCTAGCAAAACCATCAACAATAAACAGTGCAATTTTCCATATCAAAATAATACAAATATAAAAAAAATAATGGTAAGACATTATTTCAATGTGTTGTAATTACATTACATGTATTTAGTATAGTAATAACAGTAAATGTATGCATAATTATGTAATTAACCCTAAACCTATGCCTTTCCTAAAACATGTCTAGACATTAACAAATATTCTAAAACAAATGTAAAAGATAAAAAAAAACATATTTATGAGCAGAACAATTGTCATATTTAACAAATTGAAGCAATTTACTTTTCAAATCAACGTTTTAATTGCTCTCTCAAAATACAAAATAAATAAACACTTATATAACAGTAATAACAGTTAATTAATAGCGTAATTGCATGAAACTAATGGTAAACCCTAACCCTAAACTTATTGTAAGTATCTTTTATTTATTTATTTTTTATTATGCTCAGTACTCCTTTTTGTAATTACACTAACAATGGCACATTAAAATAAAGTGTAAAAATACATCTGAACATTAGCAAATGTTCTAAAACAAATATAAAAGATTAAAAAAACAATGCATTCAAAATGTGTATGAATAGAACAGTGCTCAAATTTACTTTAATAAAATCAAATCTAGTTTTTTTTTTTTTTTTTTTTTTTTTTTCAAATCAACATTTTAATTGCTCTTTTAAATGTCATGATAAATAAAGACTTTTTTATTTTGTATATTTGTGGCTAGCAGCAGCAAACAATTACCAAATGAACAGTGCAGTTTTCCATATAAAAATAATACAACTATAAAAAATAATGGT
>JAHKKF010533401.1:0-10135 GCA_019740295.1 Labeo calbasu
TGGTTTACTTTCAGATTTAAAAATAGCCTCTTTCCCAACATTTCATATTTGTAGCCTATATTAAAAAAACTGATTTAAAACACTAAGCTCATAACATTCAATTTGTAATTTTGCAGTGTAAATGCATTCGTGCTTCATTTCAGCTTCATTAAACTGTTTTTGTAAATGCATCTATTCCACTAACTGCTTCAGTTTACTCTGCAGTGGAAAGATCAATTTTGTTAACACTGATTTCATTTAAGTGGTAAAAGCCCTATAGTATGTTATCATATTAACTGAAATTATTAATAAAATGTGAAAAAAATGCCTTAATTTTAATAGGGTTAGGAAAAACTGCCCTTTGCATAGCTAGAAAATGACCTGGAAATCAATTGAAGTAAATTTTAGTATGCACTAGTCAACTTTTATCATATAAAATGTAATTTTCCCAAAACAAAATCATGGCCGATGAGAATGCTGGCTAGTAATTTTGGAAAACCAAAAAAAAATTAATCTCTGTGAATATAAACATTATGTTATTATTTTTTTTTTTATAAATGTATTGAAAGGGAACTGTTTATTTGTGTTGCCATCAAGAACTGCAATGAAATAAGACTGGATAAGATATTTAATCATATGTCTTAAGACATAAGTCATTTAATCATTCACAAATGTACTGCACTTTATTTCATATTCCTCCCCAACCATAAAATGCTCAGCTGTTTCTTTCCCTGAAATAATAGTATAGGCTGTACTAGTTGTAAAAAAAGCTCATGTGTTTTTTTTTTGTTTGTTTTTTTTTTTATATGTATATTCACTACCGCTCAGAAGTTTGGGATCAGTAAGACTTTTTTTTAAAGAAGTCTCTTATGTTCATCAATGCTGCATTTATTTGATCAAAAATACAGAAAAAAACAGAAATACTGCACAATGTTATTACAATATAAAATAATGGTTTTTATTATAATATACTTTAAAATGTAATTTATTCCTGTGATGCAAAGCTGAATTTTCATCAGCTGTTACTCCAGTCTTAAGTGTCACATAAATCTTCAGAAATCTTTCTGATATACTGATTTATTATTAGAATTATCAATGTTGGAAACAGTTGTGCTGCCAAATATTTTTTTGGAACCTGTGATTCTTTTTTTTCAGGAGTCTTCGTTGAATAACAAGTTAAAAAGCATTTATTCAAAATATAAATCTTTTCTAACAGTGTAAATCTATGCAATCACTTTTTATTAATTTAACACGTCCTTGGCGAATAAAAGTATTAATTTCTTACAAAAAAAAAGTTAGAAAAGTTTTCTATTTTAAATAAATGCTGTTCTTTTTTTACTTTTATTCATCAAAGAATCCTGAAAAAAAGTATCACAGGTTCCAAAAATATATTAAGCAACAGCACTGATAATAAATCACTATATTAGAATGATTTCTGAAAAATCATGTGACACTTAATACTGGAGTAATGATGCTGAAAAATTCAGCTTTGATCACAGAAATAAATTAGATTTTTAATGTATATTAAAAAAGAGGAATGTTGTTTTACATCGTAATAATATTTCACAATATAATTTTTTTTTTCTGTATTTTGGATCAAATAAACGCAGCCTTGATGAGCATTTATTTAAAATACATTAAAAATCTTATAAACTTCACCTAATAAGACCATTGCAGTACATATTAATGTTTGCGTATTACATTTAACAAGGGCATCATAAGCAGATCAACCATTGTTTACTTGCAAACCAGAAAAAAAAAACAGAAAAAATGTGTTTTATTTGAATGTAGAATTTGAAAGAACGAAAGAAACAAACATTTTAAGTCGGCACAAATGTGCATCATTAGTGCATCAGTGTAAAATGCACAGATAATCATACAGCTTATCTTACAGATCAGTCAGCGTTAAATACAACAAGAACAAAACACAAACATGCATTAGATTATTCCATCAGAGAGTTGAAAAATACTTGTCATTTCTTCCACATTATCAGTTTTGAAGTACTGCAAATTCAATGATAATGGACGCCACAATGGCTGTGAGGCCGATAGCAAGAGCGACGTTGTTCAGGATCAACGCCACTTTGGAACTGCGCTTTGCTAACTCTCGCTGTCCAGACATTTTAGCAGATTGAGTCTGTGAAAACACAAATGTCAAGCATATTAAAGTGAGTTTTCAGTTTATTAAATTCCGGTCTATCAGTCTATAAGTGTTGAAGAAATCAAACAGCTGTCAGTTTTAATATATAGCTGATGTGATGTGAATCCTTTGTTTTTCGTATTATATTGCCTTATTGCATTTGATGCCTTCAAATATAAATCCAAAGTTCAATGTTATCCAAAGTTATAACCCTAATTATGCTGTAATCTCTGGTGTGAATGGGAAAGTCCATTCATACATAGTTGATAGTTGCATTACAGTGCATTCACAAAGAGGATAAGCTCACTGATTTTATCAACAAATGTAATATCTATATTAAACATTCATTTATTTTACTCTATTTGGTTATTTTAAAACATTTCTATACAGCATTCTATCAGACAAAAAAGTGTTGAACTGCATTAAAAGTGTCAAGCTAAAAAAGGTAAATATTTTAGGGCACGTTTATGCCTTTAGAAAAGATTAGATAAAATATAGATAAACACATCAATTAAAATTGCTTGATTTATTCAGCGTTTTGAATGAGCTATTCATATCAAGCCGTTTAAGGAGAAGTCCACTTCCAGAACAACAATTCACAAGTAATTTACTCACCCCCTTAACATCCAAGATGTTCATGTCTTTCTGTCTTCAGTCGTGAAGAAATTATGGTTTTTGAGAAAAACATTTCAGGATTTTTCTCCATATAATGGACTTCATTGGTGCCCCGATTTTCAACTCCCAAAATATAGTTTAAATGCAGCTTCAAAAGCTCTAAATGATCCCAGATGAGGAAGAAGGGTCTTATCTAGCGATCTGTCATTTTTTCACGTTGAAAGGTCACGCAGAACGTAAACGGAACTACAGACCCAGTGTTTACAAAGCGATCGTGCAAAGACTAAGAAAGTGCAAGTAGATTAAATGCTGTTTACAAACAAAAAGCTACAACGATGTCGGACGATTCTTAAGTTGTAGGAGAAAATAAGATGAGTTTTTCACCATTCTCTGCCTTTTTGAGCCAGAGTACACAGACGATGAACTTGGACGTGTGTCGTAGTAGTGATGGGAAGTTCGGATCATTTTACCGACTTGGACCTTTGAGTCTCGTTCAGCAAAATGAACGAATCTTTTTTTGAGTCATTTCGTTCATTTTAGCAAAATATAATTAAAATGTTACGTGTTACTAACACATCTACTGCTTACACAAACGTTGATCACACTACAAACAAGACAAAACTAGAATGCTATAAGAAACAGAAAAGATTCATTCATTGTTTACCTGGGTCTTTAGTCTATGATTAGCTCATCTCACCTCTTATCTGACAAGTTTTCGGGTTTGAGTCGTTTGTTCATCATGTGACAGCCCCATAAGATGAACGAACGACTCGGAAAAACCCGACTCGAAACAGGTGAACTAATTCCAGTACAGAACCTAATAGGATGTTGCGCATGCGCGACTGAACGAATCACTCCCCGAGACGACTCRTTCTTCCCGAGTCACATTAAAGATTTGTTCAAAATAAACGAATCATTCAAGAACGCGCATCCCAGAGCCTGTGCTACATGAGCTTTTGTGCTTAAAGTATACAAATTTTTATTTTTCAAAAAAAATGACCTATCGTTTCGCTAGATAAGACCCTTCTTCCTCGGCTGGGAACATGTAGAGCCCTATGAAGCTGCATTTAAACTACATCCTGAAACGTTTTCCTCAAAAACCACAATTTCTTTACGACTGAAGACAGAAAGACATGAACATCTTGGATGACAAGGGGGTGAGTAAATTATTTGTACATTGTTGAAGTGGACTTCTCCTTTAAATATCCATAAATCAAGAAAAAAAATCTAGAGTGAATACTTACGTAGCACGAGTAGGCGACGGCAGCGATGCCCAAGGGTAAACAGCAGCACAGCAGGGTAAAGATGGAGTAGTACAAGTAATCTGGCACTGGATTGACCATTGGTTTTTCAATCACAAACACGGTGGGCCGAACGTTGACCCCTTTATGACCAACATACGCTGCTTGTGGATATGCAGGCATCCCTGGTAATGGCTGTTGGGTATATGGGTTCTGAGGGCCTCTTGGAGCTCTGTACGGCTGGTTTGGATATCCACAAGGGTTGGGATTGCCCCTTGGAATCTGGTATCCTGCATTTGGATAGTATGGTCGTGGCGCAGGCTGACCCATCCAGGTCTTCTCCGACTGATGCTTCTCATCCTGTGGGTCAGTGAATGCAAGGTTTATTCTTCCAATTTTGGGTACTTGATCGTACATTTCTCTTGTGATTGATCTTATAAGTGTACTAAGTAAATCTGATGCTTGTTCTTTTTCCTTTCACACTCGACTGAGATGCTCGACTCCTCGCTGGACACTTAAAGGAATTTGGTTGAAGGTGGTTCGTAGTTTAAAGAGGAGGTTCAGCATCAGATTCAGTTTATATAGCAAAACATGCACCAAAAAGGAGGAGGAAACTTTTCCCATGTGGATGTCAATGATTGAGTCCAATCCATCTGTACAGTATTTCATCACAGCTCATGTGAGCATGGGTAGGTTGTGTAATATGCTCATTTATACAAACCATATAAAAAACTATAAAAAAAAAAGCTCAAAGAAAATATGTCCCCGTGACATTTATCTGATACAGCTTTTTATCCACATGATTTTATAAGATGAATAAGATTTTTATGCTGGATCTTTGTTTAATTTTTTACAGGAGAATACCATCTCTAATGAACATGAAGTTCAATCATTGCTTGTCTGTTTATTTATATATATATATATATATTCAATTGTGTAAAAGCAAAATAAAATTATGAAATCTATAAAAAAGTTTATTTGCAAAACAGGTTTTTTTTAAAGTCATGTGTTTATTACGTTATCATCTTTTTATTGTTTTATTGTGTTAGTTAGCTGTATTTTTTAGTTATTTTTTACCTAATCAAAATTACAAACTCTTAAAAACGGTGTTATCTGTTTTTCCAAATGAACACTTCATATATAATTTTATTTTTTATATTTTAACTATACTGTATAAATGTGGTAGTTTCTTTATTATTTTATTAAAATAAATCATTATACTATAACAATGAGCAGCCTGCAATTCCACTTTTCTATAGCAGATGTCAGTATGAGATCACATTTCTGTAAAACATGAGATCAGCTTCAGATCTGATGATTTGTCAGTCTTTCACCTCTCAAAACAAGTCTTTGAAAATGCAACTCTCTTTTAATTAATTAAGATCCTACAGTATTTTACATCTCATTCACGTTTTTATTTATTTTTTATTTTTTTGGAGTTTAATTCCTGTGTGAATGTTAAAGAAATAACACCATTTTAGTGCATCTTTTAATTTTAATTTATTTTTTGTGGGTTTTTTTTTTTGTTTGTTTGTTTGTTTGTTTATTTTTTGTTTGTTTTTTTGGCTGTCAGGCTCCTGAAAAGATATTAAGAGATATTAAAGAATGGAAATTTCATGATTTATTGCAAAATGATCTGTTTATTAGGTCTAAATGACACTCTGTCAGATGTAAATAGCAATTAGAGGCTAACATTTTCTTAGCGGTAGATGCTATTTGCAGTAAGTGCAAATAGCAGTGGATTCTATTTACACTAAGTGAAAATAGCATATTGTCTTGGCGATATGCAATTTACACGCAATAGATTCTATTTAACCTATTTAGAAATAGCAGTATTTTCTGCTGTTTGTACTACTTATTGCAAATATAGTGGCAAATAGCTGCACCTCAGTATTGTAGTATATTATAAAACAGTATGCAGTTATGTAGTGAGTGTAATAACTGTAAATTATAATTTTTTTTATTAAAATTATTACATGGATGCTGCCTTACTGGGACAATAAAGCCCTCCCTACACCTACCCTGACCCTACCGGATGCTTTATTTTCAAGTTTCCTATTATTTTCTTCTGTTGAAAATAAATAGCTTTTCTGACTTGACTTTCCAACGAGTTTGGCAAAAGGCGGATTCGAACTCGGGTCGATCGCGACAAAAGCATGTGAAACGCAACCAATCACACGCTGGTGGGCGGAGTTAGTGTAAATAGCCTCTGCAGATGAAATAGACACTCTATAAAAACGATCCGTATAGTAAATAGCGCTATGCGTGCATTACATTTAATCGAATAGCAAATTACGAAAAGCCTTAATGATTTTAATTAGAAAGAAAAAAACGACTGAGGGCTTTTAATTTCAATCGCCCCGTCCCCTCAGCCAACCATCAGGACTTTTACGCTGAAAAGTATCCGTGGCGGCCGCCATTTTGAAAACGGTCCCACACACTCCGCCGCTTCACACAGCTGAATATATTAAGCCTCCAATAAACCGGTATTTATATTCGTGGGGCGTCCTCGTTCGTCCGCGCTTTCTCCTGAAGAAAACTAGCACGGCTCGCACCTGTGTCAAAAAAGCAGTTTCAGACAAATTAAAGCTCAGACAAGAAGTGCGAGTGTTTTTATTCTGATGAGGATATTATTAAATGGGGTTCTAGAGCTCATTTCTGCCGCGGTGGATTTGGAAGCGGATTTATCCTATTTGGGATCTTGTCATTGGGGCAAAGGAATACAGCAGAGACAGCAAATCCGATCGGATTGACAGGTAACACAAGCCTTTATTTCTATTCCGTTATTATGAATCGTTCATTTGTGAATATTTGGCGCAGTGATTCTGTTATTCGGGCCCGTCATTCATTTGGACGCGCTCATTTACGCGACGCGTTACCTGACATTGTATGTTACTGTTTGTTACAGTATTCCTCTTTATTTACGTACCAATTCAACAAAGCAGCACACAACGCGTCTATATTGTGTAACGCACATTCCCAGCAGCCTGCGCTCATGCCGGAGGACAATTTCTCTATTGTTTAATCGCGTTTCTCTCTGTGTGAATAATATATTTTGCTCGGTGTTCATTGAATCTTTTAGTTTGAATCGTTCAGAAACGCCCAGTCACCCTGTGCTAACATGCGGGTTGATCATGACACTCAAAGTGCATGTCTCTATAGCTTTATTATATATTTGCATGATCATAAAGCATAATTTAAAACACCGTGTTTATGTAGATAACGCTATTTAATTTTAATTCAACGTAATTTAGTAGGTCGATTATTTTACATGCATACCGCAATAAAAGCAATGACAGAAATGTGCAATAAATTAGACCTTGATGAGCGTTATTGATATTCAGAGCTGAATATGAGTTTGGCTGCAACAGATGCATGACCGTTTTGCCCAGTAGCACCTGCTTTTGAGCCAGTATTCACACTTTTTCAGTTGTTTCCTTAATATTTATTAGCAGAGAAGGTAAAAGCTGAGTAGTTTAGATATGTTGTTAATGTGTTGTTTTGTTACACTTTATAAAAAACTTTATAAAATACAAATGCAAAAACAATACATTATAAAAATATTTACTGTCATTAAATCTGTCAATTTTTTGGTAGATATTTATTTGTACACTAAATTGCACTCCTAGTCTTCCATACTTTGCTTAACACACACACTTGTTATTTTGGTACATTTTAACAGAATTTTTAAATGGTCTTTATTAAATATAAATGCAAAAACAAAATGCAACATAAGTTTTTTTTTGTTTTTTTTTTTTAATGTATTGTTAACTTTATTAAATATATTTATAATAAATGCAAAAACAATATATTATAAAAATATTTGTCATTAAATTTGTTAATTTTTAAAGTAATTATTTTTATATTTAATTGTAGATTTTACATTTTTATTTTGTACACTAAATTGCACTCCATACTTTGCTTAACACACACTTATTATTTTGATACATTTTACCTTACATTTATTTTTTTTTAATGCAAAAACAAATTGCAACATTTATGCATAAGTTTATATTTTTTAATGTATTGTTTTGTTGCATTTGAACTGCATTTATAAACTTTATTAAATATATTTATAATAACTGCACAAATAATATATTATAAAATATTTATTGTCATTAAGTTTGTCAGTTATTAAAGTAATTATTTTATTTTCATGTATATTTGTAGTTTTTACATTTTTATTTCGTTTATTAAATTGCACCCAGTCTTCCATTCTTTGCTTAACACACACACACTGAATCTTTATTAAATATAAATGCAAAAACAAAATGCAACATGTTTATGCATAAATGTATATTTTTGAATGTATTGTTTTGTTGCATTTTAACTGCATTTATAAACTTTATTAAATGTATTTACAATAAATGCAAAGACAATAAAATATAAAAAATATTTATTTTCATTAAATTTGTCCATTTTTAAAGTAATTATTTTATTTACATATTTATTTGTAGTTTTGACGTTTTTATTTTGTAAGCTAAATTGCACTCCGAGTCTTCCATACGTTGCCTAACACACACACACACTTGTTATTTTGGTACATTTTAACTGAATTTTTAAACAAATTGTATTAAATATAAATGCAAAAACAAAATGCAAATATATTATAAAACAATATTTATTGCCGTGATATTTGTTAATAAAATAATCTCTTTTTAAATGTGATATTTTTATTTGTAGATACTAAATCACACTCGTCTTTCTTAGTTTTCTTCACAGTGCAAGTCTACATTTATTTATTTATTTATTTATTTATTTATTTATTTATTTGAGAATATTAGCATTTGTCTGATTATGGTCTGGTCTAAAAGTTTTATGGGTGTCATTTTTATTTCAGATGGTGCTGTATTTGTTGTATTTATTTTGTTTATTGTTACAGGATTTGGAGGCTTAGATTTATGTGTTGATTTCTCTTCTGTCTCTAGAGGTTTGAATGTTATGAGCGCATCAGGTGGACACACAGGGATCGTTTTTCATATTTGGATCTCCCTTATTGCTTTCCTTAGCATCTTGGACTTTTATGTGATTTAAACTCAAGCAAGTTCGATCAACAAATAATGTTTTGCTGCCAGATTCTGTGAATCCAAGCAGGTTTTGTGTTACTATCCTTGGCTGAATAAGCCGCACACGTCTTGACTGTTTCTTTAAATTACTCCTGCATTTAAAACCGATTTGACAAACTTAGACCAGAACCACCTTAATCTGCTTGGCTTAAATTCTGTGCTGCTAATTGATAAATTGTAGGTTAAAACACACAGATGGGACAATTAAAGATGCCCAACCATTGTAATGAGTGTGCTGTTAATCAGATGAGCATGTAAATTGGCCAAACTGTTAGTTTGTGCACTTCTATCTTTAACTAGTCTTGGACTGAATCACATGCACAATTTTTGTTGACAAAATTAGTTTTTTGCAAACTTTACGTCTCAGGTTTGACCTGAGGTGCGTTAACGTGTAGAACATGCTGGTTTACATTCACAGCCCAACTGTAAATCATGTTTCGGGGTGTTTGGATAATGTGATTACAGGCTTTAATGCTGTCAGCTCTCTCTCTCTGTCTCAGGTGTTGGTTTAGACACAGGTTATGGAGGCGTCATGTTCAATCAGCTTCAGTAATGATCCGAACACCGTTATGTTGAACACAGGCTGTGAGCGACATCTTGTTTGGTGAAGCACCAATGTTTTTTAAAAACATTTCATGTTTATGTGCTACTAGTGGCATCAAACTGAATTGCAATCTGTTTGTTTGAGCGATTCCGACTGAGCTTGACATGCCAACATTGACTCAACCAATGGCAATTTTGCAATTCTGTCCTGCTACTGTTGCACAAATTACACAATAATAACTTATTCCTGAATAGTTTGATTGTCCCATTGAGCTTAATAAATAACTTAAAACTGAAATTATAAAAAAATACATACAAATTTATTTATTTATTTATTTATGATTTTCTCCCAATTTTTAGAGCCAATTTATTTTGTATTATTTTGTAATATAAATTATATAATATATATTTATTTAAAGGTTATATAAAATATAACCTATATAATTTATTTTTTAATTAAATAATTAGGTTTTATATAAAAAAACACATGTAGTAATATATATATATATATATATATATATATATATATCTCATCTCACTTTTTTCCCTCT
>JAHKKF010533402.1:0-55743 GCA_019740295.1 Labeo calbasu
TATATGTGTGTGTGTGTGTGTGTGTGTGTGTATAACATTTTTATTAAATAATAATCTATTTTATATTATTATTAGTATTAATTATCTAGTAAAAAAACGAATAAAATAATATATAATATTAACAATTAGTTAATTATCTGTAATTAGATAATAATATAAAACAATCTCTCTCTCTCTATATATATATATGTGTGTGTGTAAAATAATAAATATATTTACAATTTACATATTTTAAATATATTTTAATATATTAGTATTATCTAATAAACCATTTTGTTTAAATTATTTTTATATATAAATAGATATAATTAAAAAATTAAATGAATGAAAATATAGCTTAATATATTAATATTATCTCATAACTATCATTTATAACTATAAAAGACAAAAATGTAAATTTAGTCGTTATATGAAAGGAATTTGCTATTTCAGTATTACTGTATATTTAATGTAGCTATTCTGTTTTATATTTTTAGTTAAGTATTTCATCTGAATTTTTTTTTTACAAAAAAAGATATATAAGCATTTGTGTTAAATTATCTATTTTTATATTAGTATTAATATTACTTGCCTAGCAAAAACTAATAAAATATTTGTTAAATAATACATATTGTTATTATTACTATCTGTAATGAGATGATAATAATATATAACAATCATGTAAAATTAAATTAATTAAAATATAGCTTAATATATTAATATTATCTAATAACTATCGTTTATAATAACTACAAAAGACAAAAAAAAGGTCAATTCAGTCACTATATGAAAGTAATTTATTTCAGTATTACTGTATATTTATTGTACGTATTCTGTTTTATATTTTTAGTTGAATATTTCATCTGATTTTCTTTTCCTTTTTTTTTTTTTTTTTTTTTTCCAAAAATTCAGTCATATATCCACCTTATACTTCAACATGGAAGTAAACCTATGGGCGAGACTTTATCCAGACCAGTTTATTATCCGCTATAGGGAAATAACGAGAAGAATAACAACGTGCAGTAAACAATAAAACTGTTTGCACTACAAACCAGTGTATTCGTAATTAAGATAAAACTTTAAAATAATATGGTAAGACACAGCTATTTCCAGTATCAGGCAGCTAAACAAGAATACGAAATCGCTGGATGCGGATGAGACCGGAAGCCAGACCCATAAAATGTACAAATGGCTGTGCTCGCTCTTACGGGAAAAATAAGGTGGACATAACAACTATAAAAGACAGTAGTTGTATTTTGTGATAAGCAAACGTAGACTGATTCAATTACACCATACATAATTCTTTGCTTAATGAGTAGTTCGTTCTTTTTCCTCTCAAACCTTGATCACCGTTGCGCTCCATTACACATAAAAGATGGATGAGAAACAAATATGCTCGGAGGGAGGGGAAAAAAAACACGTCATAACTCATGAACATTGCACGCTGAGGTTTATAAATGAGGGTCTTAACTCTACACAAATGTGCACACAGTTTGCCTCTGATTGAACAAATATATATGCTATAATAAGGAGGGTCATCATCCTCCAGATGAAACCGATCTCTTGAGGGTGCACATGCTTCTTTCGTGTGCCCGTGTGCGTGTCGGCTTGATTAAATCTGTGAATAATGAAGCGTTCTCCTTTAATCGTCAAGACAAATTGCATTTATTGAAGCTCTGGGGTTCCTCAGACTCAACAGCAGCCTGTAATCAGTGTTATCAGCCCTCTTAGCCGCTGCCTGATTCATTGGGATTAAATGAGCGTAGATCAGCTCCCAGACGCTCCCAGACCCCTAAATCCTCATCTAACATCTCAAAGCACAAGATAACGTCAGCAACATATGCAATAGTGAATGTGATTTGGGTTAAACTCCATTTTCCTGAAATAAAGAGTACATGAATAAGTTTTCGAAGTTCTCTACACAGCTCTGGCTTTTGTTGGGTGTGTTATTAATAGGCTGTGTGTTCTTTTCAGGACCCGAAAGAGAGGCTGGGATGCCAAGTTCAGACCGGATTCACAGACATCAAGTCTCATACGTTCTTCAGAAGCATAGACTGGGACCAGGTAGGCTAACATGGCTTTTTATATGTGGAGACCATAAAGGGTCTATAGCACAGACCCAAATCCAGCGATTAAGAAGTTACACTGAACAGGAGTTGAAAATACTATTTTAGACTATTTAAGCAAGAATTACAGCAGCTCATTCAAAGTTGTGTATGAAGTACACTTTGGAAAGAGAGGATGTAGTGTGTGGCCATTGATAGTTGGGCGTTATCCTCCGTACCAGCAGGCAGAAATGAAAGAGAATATCAAATGAGATTCAGCCTTTGCTGAAGCGGCACAAGGTTTAAGGGGGATGTTAATTGGTCTGGTATAAATGATGCACACAATGCTAAAACATGAAAGTCAGTGAGAGAGCATATAATATTCAGGAGCTGCAGAAAGCGGTGTGTGTGTGTGTGTGTGTAATGAATGTATTAGTATGTGTAAGAGAACTTTGGATGCAATGCGGAGAGGTAGAGATAGATAGGTAGACGGAGAGATAAAGAGAGAAAAATGTGAAGGAGGGAATGAGTTTAGTTAATAGATTTATGGTCAGAATGTAATATATAGTCTCGCACAGAATCTGCACCTGTTGAATTTCAAAGAGAATTTTAAACATTTCTATAGAATTTACACATTTATCATTCATAGAATCATCATGTTATTTAAAGGAGACGTGTAATTAAAATCTGACTTTTTCCATGCTTAAGTGCTATAATCGGGTGCCTGATGCATCTACCAACTCAGAAAATGTGAAAAATGGACAACCCCGTAACTTTGTTTTGAATAGCATTTCTCTGCAAGCACATAAAAAAACGAGCTGTTCAGATTTCGCTCCCCTCATGACATAGGAAGGAGATCTTATTACAATATTACCATCCCTTAATCTACACCAACGGCGCTGTCATTTTGTTTTTTGCAAGCGACGATGGTTGTACCAGTTTTAACACTATGGCAAAAGTTAGAGCGAAGCATGCTAACTGTTCTGTCGTGTTGTTGCACAGACGAGCAAAGAACAATATTTAGAGTCCCAGCCTCAGAGATAAGATAGCAGTGGATTTGTTGATTTATTTACTGTATGTTACGCTGCTGCCTCACAGATCTATTATAAACATGTGATTTCTTTCCCAGCTGTTTAACTTCACAGACATAACCAACGTTTTTTGTAACTCGTGTGTTTTTAGCATAAACTTGTGTGTGTTTGACAGTTTAAGCGCAATAAGACATGAAAGTAGTTTAGTACTCACATGCTGTGTGACAGGCACTTCATGTGTGCATGCTTCAAATGTTTGCACTCAGAAAACCATATATCAGAAGTTTAAAGAAGTCCACTTCCAAAACAAAGGTTCACATATAATGTACTCACCCCTTTGTCATTCAAGATGTTCATGTCTTTTTTTCTTCAGTCGTAAAGAAATTATGTTTTTTGAGGAAAACATTTCTGCATTTTTCTCCATATAATGGACTGATATGGTGCCCCGATTTTGAATTTCCAAAATGCAGTTTAAATGCGGCTTCAAACGATCACAGATGCGGTTGTAAACAATCCCAGCCGAGGAAGAAGGGTCTTATTTAGCCAAACGATCTGTTATTTATATTAAAAAAAATAAAATCTCCATGATTTCTCTCCATGAACTCTGTGTATTCTGGCTCAAGACAGTTAGGGTTTGTCGAAATACTCTGATCGTATTTTCTCCCTCAACTTCAAAAATAATTTCAAAATCATCCTACATCGCTGCAGAAGTTCCAACCCAGTCTTTGCAAAGTGAACATGCAAAGAAGTTGAGGGAGAACAAGAGATGGGAGTTTTTCGACATACCCTAACTGTCATGAACCGGAACAAAAACAGTCCAAGCAGAGTAAGACAAGACAAGCGTTTGACATTTAAAAGTATATACATTGTATTCTTTTTATTAAAATAACCGATCGTTACGCTAGATAAGACCCTTCTTTCTCGACTGGGATTGTTTATAGAAAACATAATTTCTTTACGACTGAAGAAAGAAAGAATGAACATCTTGGATCTTGGTTGACAGGGGGTGAGTAAATTATTTGTAATTTGTTGTTCTGGAAGTTTTCCTTTAAACTGATATGGTATAAAACGCATGATTTAAGGGTGATAGACATGATAATCAAAACCAAACGCATGTTTTTTGGCAAAGTATCTGAGGTAGGAGCTGTAAAGGCACAGCTTTGTTCTAGAAAAGGGGGCGGGGAGTAGCAGCTCATTTGCATTTAAAGAGACATGCACGAAAACAGCGTGTTTCTGCTTCCACTCAAATTAGGCATTTTCAGAATGATATGATAAATGATCTGTTGGGTATTTTGAATTTAAACTTCACAGACACATTCTGGGGACATCCGAGGCTTATATTACATCTTGTAAAAAGGGACATAATAAGTTTAGGTAAAAAAAAAAATAGAATTAATTGGGTAAATTACTTACCTACAATTACAATTTTTAGTTTATATATATTTCTTTGTTTTGTTAACATGATATTACATTATTCAAGTTTCTTAATGCATGTGCAAGTTATTCCAAAGGGAAAAATTGCTTGCCTTTGTAATATTTCAAAACCTAGATCCATTCTGGTCTGTAACGCCCCTTTTCAAGATTCAGTTCATTTTTAATTAATAAAATCATGTTCTTCCTACACTTTTTTTCTTCCCATTTAATATCCTTGCTCTATTAAAAAATGTCAAGTTACAGAAGTAAAATGGGAACACTGTGTCATGCTGATTTTGAATCAGTTAAGGGTGTAAATTAGGGGGTTTAGGCATTTTGACCCACCTAAATAAGGCTTGAAGTGGGGTTTCAAGTAGTTCAGATGCCACAAAAGTTGATAAAACATAAACACTTTTACCACTTTAGTTTAGTTTATAGTTAATTATAGATTACAGATCACATGTTTCACAAAATCCATAGTTTTTTGTTTAAAAAAGAAATCTTTAAAAGTATAGTTCAGCCAAAAATGAAAATTCTGTCATTAATTGCTCACCCTCATGTCGTTCCAAACCTGTAAGACCTTCGTTCATCTTTGGAACACAAATTACTTTTTTGATGAAATCCGGAAGCTTTCTGACCCTGCATAGACAGCAATGCAACTACCACGTTCAAGGCCCAAAAAAGTACACTCTAAAAAATGCTGGGTTAAAAACAACCCAACTTGAAGAGATCTGTTGCTACTTCTGTTACGTTGTGACTTTAAAAATATTGAAGTTGACATTCATCTTATCTTTAAAATCAGCATAAAGAGTGTGAAAACAGCATGCAGATTCAAAACTGCAGAGACAGCAAATTAGTTTTTTCACAATATCATCTCAAACTTGCTTCAGAGGCTCTGTACTTGTACATCTTCAGACAACTGAGTCCTCAGCCAGGTGCTCAGCTGCGATCTGTCGCGTTTTATTAGCTGTAATTGCAGTTAGCGTCGGCTGGTCGTGTCCGTCGTGTATTTCCTGACGTGCATTCAGAAGGTCGACATCGTGGAAAGGAAATTATACGCTCTAGAGTTCTGTCACTAACGCACTATGCTTCAGTTGCCGGGATTTTCCGCCACTTTATTAGCGCAATGGATGAGTTTGGACACACAGACTCATGCACACACACACACAGTTGCTGTATATGTGGAATCAACCCCATGAGCTCCTCTAATGAACGGGGCTGCGCTACACTTGTTGTTAATTGCTCAAGAATGAATGAAGACATTGATTTGATGCTCAACTGAAAGCACGTAGCCTGTCTAAACTATTACCGCGTCTACACTGATATGCACGTTTCAAGTGGATATTTTCGCTGCAGTATGTGATATTTCTTTCAGCTTGACCTTTTCAGTAAAAGCTGTAATTGCCCTTTCAGACATATTTCTTCTGATGATTGATCGTACACGTGTGTGTCTGGCACCTGCCTGTGATGAGTGAACATTTGTCTTCAGCTTTACCAGATGTCGAAGAACTTTTTATAACATACCAATCCACGTGGGTGTTTCTTAAATTATACTAAAACTAAAATTCTGAACCTACAAATTTCAAGTTATGTATTTTATTTACCTTCTGCGATTGTAGTCACATTTTTAATTTTAATATAATAGCAAATTAATTTGTCTTGCTAAGGATAAATTTAATAGCCAGCATTTTAAGTACCCTACATTAAATTATATTTTTTTACATTATAATTGCATAATTTTACAAAATCACAACATGACTAGATATGTCAAGCAATAAAATATTCTGTATCTTAATATTTATATATTCTTCTAATATTTCATATTAAGTATGCTTAGGTAACGCTGTTGTCTTCTTGGTAATTGACAGAAGTAATTACAATTCTAATTTGTGTTAAAAAATTATATTTTTGCAAATTTACAATTACAATATTCATTAACATATTTATTATTAAAGTTAACATTTTTAAACTCATTTTATTAAATAATGTAGATATATAGTTTATTTAAATTTGTCATTTGTTTTAGTAAAATTTGAGTTTATTTAACCATTAATGTTATTTTTTTAAATAATATAGTAATTAATTTTTTAATGGATTATCATGTTTTAGGAATAAATGTTAATACTTTATATTAATGTAATATTAATTATATAGTAATTATATAAACATATAACAATTTTTTTTGTATATAAAACAATTTTTTACAAAAAAAAAAAATTATTTTAAGCTACTTTTCAAAGGATAAAGTAAAGTTTCCAGGACCACTTTAAAGTGACCTTTGTAAGACAAAAATTAACTTTTTTTTTTCTTTACAAAAAATATATTTTAAGCTACTTTTCAAAAAATAAAGTTACTGTTTTAATGTGACCTTTGTGAAACAAAAAGCAGAGAAAAAAATCTTTTAACGTTATTGTTTAAATAAAATAGTCATTAATTTTTTTCATGGATTTTCATGTTTTAGGATTAAATGTTAATACTTTATATTAATAAAATATTAATTATATATTAATTATATAAATCTAAAACTATTTTTGTATATTATTATTTTTTTTTATTATTTTTTTTTTTACAAAAAATATTTATTTTAATCTACTTTTCAAAAGATGAAGGAAAGTTTTCAAGACCATTTTAAATTAAACTATGTAAAACAAAAAGTAAACTTCGTAAAACATTTTTTACTTTACAAAAAAATATATATTTTAAGCTACTTTTCAAAGGATAAAGGAAAGTTACTGACTGTTTTAATGTGACCTTTGTGAAACAAAAAGCAGAGAAAAAAAATTTAATATTAACGTTTTTTTTTTTCATGTTTATTTCATTTTTATGTTATTTATTTTATTTTATTTTATTATTATTTTTTATTTTATTTATATTTTAAGCTACTTTTCAAAGGATGAAGGAAATGAAACAAAAAGCTGTGAAAAATATTTCAGTTTCAATAAAAATATGTTGACATAAAAGTGCCTGTCATTGAAAAATCACCCATATACTAGCTAAATATTTAATAGTGAGTGTTGCGACTGTTTTGAAAATGTTAGGAAGAACGTAGAAATGGGAAGAGCAGAAAAAAGTCACGGAGTGAAGATTAGTGCAACGAGAGAAGCTTCACTGTTCCTTTAGGGACTGCGATTTAGACGGTGAGAGACAGAGGGGGTGAAAGAGTGGGAGAGCGAGGCTGATTTTGACAGTGTGAGGCAGATTGCAAAAGATAGAGTGAGAAAGGCTTGAATGAGGAGAGGGAAATGATTTTAGACAGCGAGAGACAAAGTGGGAGAGAGTGAGAAAAGGAGAGAGAGACGAATGAGAAGAGGGAGGTGCACTGAGACGGCGAGAGACAAAGTGATAGAGAGCGAGCTGAATGAGAAAGCAGGGGGTAGACTGAGCGAGTGGGAGAGAGACAGAATGGTACGGCTGGTGTAAAAGCTTCCCTCCGCTCAGACAGATCCTCTTCACACCGTCTGCAGTGTGGGCCCTGGAGGGGGAGACGCAGCACTACTCTCACTCTCTGTGACGGCAGCATGTAAAGACAGATTTAGCAGGGGAGGATGCACAGGAAGTCCACAACTGAGACCCAAGAGCCAAGTTTTGGACCTGGTGCGTGTAGATCCTTGAATGGAGAGAAATTGGCAGCAATGTTCTCTTTAATTTGTATTCCAATTTTGAATTTGGAATCTGCAACATAAGCAGTATAACAGGGTCCAAAAGTCTGAGACCAGTTTGAAAGTGTAAAATTTAAGATGTTTCAAAAATGTTTTGAATGAGAAAAATGCTACGTGTTCTCAGACTTTCAGATGTGCCAAAAACTGTTTCATCGAAAGACAAAAACAAAGCTGCATTTGAATGCTTTTTGTAACCAGATGTTGTCGTTACAGCATCTACCAGTCTGGCTAACTGGACAATGCTAACCATCTGAATGGCTTGAGCACTTGAAAACACTACAATCGGAAATCACAGGTCAAGTTGAGAACCTGATCTGAGTCAGTCTCACTCCTCACAGTGGGAATCACGGAGTGCTGAGCTCATGTCCACAAGTACACTACAATTAACTTGTATCTTAATCAAGTGGAAAAAAAGAAAATACTAAGACGACATGGGCTATTTGAGATCGCGTGAGAGCATGATGAATGCATTAACATGCTTTACGCCTCATAGTCTCTGGATGAGAGTGTGTGTGTGTATGAGTGTGTGTGTACCTGGTATTTACCAGGTTATGGGGACCAAATGTCCCCACAAGGATAGTAATACCAGTAAATTTTGACCTTGTGGGGACATTTTTTAGGTCCCCATGAGGAAACAGGCTTATAAATCATACAGAATGAGTTTTTTTGAGAAAGTAAGAGTGTGCACAGCCTCCTGTGAGGGCTAGGTTTAGGTGTAGGGCGACAGAAAATGCGGTTTGTACAGTATTAAAACCATTACGATTATGGAATGTCCCCATAAAACATGGAAACACAACATTTGTGTATGTGTGTGTAATAGAGCAATTGTAATTCTATAAACAGAGAATTACTACATTCCACTTTTTCTTACGCAAAATGTTCATTTGACCAAAATAAGAGGAATCATACAAAATGCATGTTATTTTTTATTTAGCACTTACCTGAATAAGATATTTCACATAAAATACATGTACATATAGTCCACAAAAGAAAAAAGTAGTTGAATTTATAAAAATGACCCTGTTCAAAAGTTTAAATACACTTGATTCTTGAGTGTTGTTACCTTTTCTTTTTTTTTTTAGTGATAGAGTTGTTCATGAGTCCCTTGTTTGTCCTGAACAGTTAAACTGCCTGCTGTTCTTCAGCATTTTATTTCTGATGCATGGTTTTTCACCATTTTTGTGTATTTGAACCCGTTCCAACAATGACTGTATGATTTTAAGATCCATCTTTTCACACTGAGGACAACTGAGGGACTCACGTACAACTATTACAAAAGGTTCAAGCGGTCACTGATGAAGGAAAGGAAACACAGAAGGAAACACAATGCATTAAGAGCTGGGGGGTGAAAAAAATTTGAATTTGAAGATCAGGGTAAATTTAACTTGTTTTGTCTTCTTGGAAACATTGAAGTATCTTCTGTAGCTTCTGAAGGGCAGTACTAAATTGAAAAAAATACGATATTTAGACAAAATAAGAAAAATGTACACATCTCCATTCTGTTCAAAAGTTTTCACCCCCGTCTCCTAATGCATTTTCCTTCTGAAGCATCAGTGAATGTTTGAACCTTCTGTAATAGTTGCATATGAGTCCCTCAGTTGTCCTCAGTGTGAAAAGATGAATCCCAAAATCTTACAGTCATTGTTGGAAAAGAATCAAATACACAAAAATGCTGGAAAACCAAAAACATCTGCGGGACCTGAAGGATTTTTCTGAAGAACAGCAGGCAGTTTAACTGTTCAGGTCAAACAAGGGACTCATGAACAACTATCACTAAAGAAAAAAACACAGCTGTGGATCATTCAAGTAATAATAGGGTCATTTTCATAAATTTAATTATTATTTTCTGTTGTGTACCTATATGTGAAATATCTTATTCAGGTCAGTACTAAATAAAAAATTAGAAATGACAAGTAACACAATGAATAAAATTTTGAAGTAAAAAGACTGAAATTGTATTGTCTTGTAAAACCTACTCTAGTAATCTTTGTTTTATTTGCAACTTTAAAAAAAAAAATACAGTGTAGCTAATCCTATTGTTTGTGGATTTCCTGTTTTCTTACCCACAGCTGCAGTTAAATCAATGTCTTTTCTAATGTTTATGGAAAGACAGAACAGTAAATCGGAGTCATTGTTTAGTCTTAAAAGATTAAGTCTTAAAAGCATTTTATTCAAATTGGCTCAATTAAATGAATCATTGTAATTCAAACCTGGTTTTCTTTTTTAAGTGGCGAATAGACAGAACCAAGCTTTACTCTTTTATTCCAGAACACAGTCAGAACAGCCGTGACATGCTGTCATGGGGATCAGACAATGAATGTGCACGCCTGTGGGATTTTGATTTCAGCCAGCTTTGCCACTGCCGTTGTTTGAATGTATTAATAATAATTATCCATTTCTGTTACAGCAGATATCTGTGTATGTGAGACAGAGAAGGCTAGTTTGAACAGTGTTTTTCATTTGTTCTCCACTGGGTCAATCCTTTTTTGTATCTAAAAACACAACCGTAGCCAACTACATACTTGAGGAAAAAATGTTAAAAAGATGTGTTATTTATTAAAGACATCTTTCACATGAGCACAAATGGTCTTAAAGGGACAGTTCACGATGTCTTCAAAATGTGTTGTGTCTGTGATCAGATCACTATGCATTCTGTGTGCATTTACTGTGATCAGTAATCCGATCATGATGCAATCACCAATAACGCACACATTAATGTCAGGTGTAAAGGGAGCCATAGCGTCCCACTGCAATCAGCAGCGTGTCATCCTAGCAGATTACCAGCGAGTTTACGATCGTTTTGTCACTTAGAGGATGATGCCGGACCCCGACAGAGAGACTGAGAGAACGGCGGGAAGCGAGAACTAGCAAAGGAGCTGTGTGGGAATAATCCACTCCTACACATCAGCGTGAAGAGTCTCTGTGCATCTGGATGGGTGTGCGTGTGTAATTGGTTTTCTGCTACAGAGATGAGCGTTAGCATGTTCCGCCAGGCAGGTTGCAGCCAACTGCGTCACGCCTGACTCTCTGGAGTCAATGGCCTCGGGAATAAAAAACACGCACACATGGCGGCTGGGCACCAATTAACATCTTTTTTTCCCCTGTGTGCCGCCTTTAACTCTCTGTTATGTCTCTTTCCGCTTTTGTTTTGCCATTACTCTGCAATCCGAACATACGCAAAGGCAGAGTGTTTTGCTCTTGGGAAAGAGTAGGATTACGTACGCTACCGTTTAAAAGTTTGGGTAAGATTTTCTCTTATGCTACCGAGGCTGCTGCTAAAAAAAAAAAAAAAACGGTAAATACAGTAATAACTTTTTAATACGCTTAGAAATGGCATTTATTCCTGTGATGGCAAAGCTAATTTTCAGCAGCCGTTACACTATTCTTCATGGTCACATGATCTTCCAGAAAAAAAAAATCTGCTCATTCTAATATTGGGAGCCCAATAAACATTTCCTGAATAAGAATTTCCTGATAATGTTATCCAAGATGTTCATGTCTTTCTTCAGTCAAAAAGAATTGAAGGTTTTTGAGGAAAACATTTTTTTCCAGTGGACTTTAATGGGAACCAATGGGTTTAACGTCCAAATTGCAGTTTCATTGCAGCTTCAAACCACAAATGCTCATCTTGCACTAGTTCTGCATCCACGACTTCACGCATTACATAATCATTTTGGAAAGGTCACGCGTGGTTAGTTCTTCGTCGGTGTACTTCTGTTCAAAAACGTAGGGTAGGGCAAAATCTAATTTTTTCCTCCAACTTCAAAATCATCCGACATCGTTGTTTTACCTTTTTTTGTAAAGGTGTTAGACTTTCTTTGCACATTCATTTTGTAAACAGTGGGTCAGTACTTCTGCCTACTTCACGTTTGAGTCAATCTATTATTAGGGGTACATGTCCCTGGACTCTATTATCAGTTTTACTAACTTTTCACTTCAAACAATGATCACATTTATATCAGGAGGCATTTCTAATTCATTTAATACAAACAGATCCAACAGATACCCATCTTTTATCTTGAAAAAATGGCATATTCTATACTGGAATTTGCTGTTTTTGTGCTGTCCGGTTTTGTTAATGTGAGGTTTTGCTCTTCAGATTAGCTCTAAAATACGTTTCTGTATGTATTTATTATAAATATTTGTCCAAAATAATCATTCAATTATGAGAAAGGTGTTTTAAAAAATACTTTGCTAATGTATCTACACTAAATCATCCATTTTGTGTATGTCCGCAAAATCAGTGTCAGCTGTGTTACTCCCTATAAAACCCCCTATAAATCTGCAATGGTTTGTTCCAAAGTCACATGTCCAGCATCAGGTGATGTAATTTCTTTTTTGGAGGGAAATTTGAAGACAGTGTAAGTCATAACTTTTCCACTTCAATAGTATCTATATTATTGTCTGCACATAGAGTAGATTAATTAACTGTCAACTGTGTTATCAACATGTTCTGGTGAACATGCGTCACGTTATATTTATAAATATGTAGAGAAAGAATATAAAAAATGTACTGTAATGTACTAACTAGTCCAAGTTCAGCAGTTTGCACAAGGCCTAAAAATGGCCGAAATGTCAGCTGTGTTACCTGTCAACTGTGTTACCAATCAACTGTAACACAATTGACAAGGATTAACACCTTTGAAAATGTTGGCAATTTAGTGTCAATTTATACTTACACTGAGTGTTGTTGATAAATATTCACAAACTATTGTCATTACACAGAAATTACAGTGGAGTTGCCTAAAACCGTGATCTGCATTACAATGGATAAACTTAACTGATCTAATCACGGCCACACTTTCTATGATAATATTATATACACATTATATTCACATTTGTCAAGGGTTATAAAGCTTTCCTAATTCTTAATGATTTATAAATTTGATATATATCTTATTTCTTATGTCATGATTGATGAAAAATAACTGAAAAGGTTAAGATAAAAAGTTTTATCTTAAAGAAAGTTTTCTCTTTTTCTTCTAATGTGTCCTGTCAACTGTGTTATGTGTGTTTTTTTATGTCATAAATCTTTTAAATGTGAACTAAACCATCAGAAAAAAAGATGGGGATATCTCTGGAGATGGAAGTCTTGGGTAAGGATTGTGAATAACAAATTTAGCATACTGTGGATTTATGTTAAAGAAAAGTTCCGTCCTTCATGACAGCATCCCACACAACGCCCATTATGAAGCCCCAAATTCATATTTTTAAATCAGTTAGACAGGTAACCTCAAAAACTCTGGTGAATAGACTCAAAAACCTTCAAACAAATGTGTTGTCAAACATGTGGTACTTCATTCATGTTTCATTTGACACAGTATTTGTCTGTAACACAGTTGACAAAATAATGAATCAAATGTTAATTTTCATTAACACATTTAAAAAGTCATTAGAGCTTAAGCTTGCCAAATAATTAATTTAGCACATTAAGGGGATATATTATTCAACCACCTAGTTTATTTATCAAAAAAAAGAATACTGAGTTCCTGACTTTTTGGCTGACATGAAATGTACCCCTAAATATAGAATGACCCGTTTAACATTTGTGGTTAAAAAGTAAAAAATGTGTATTTTTTAGAGAAAATTACCAATTGTTTCGCTAGATAAGACATTATTCCTTGGCTAGGATCGTGTTGAGCCCTTTGAAGCTGCATTGAAGCTGCAGTTTGGACCTTCAACCCGTTAGCTTTCATTGAAGTCAACTGGAGAAAAGCCCTTGAAGAGTAGTGTATAAATCAGAAAATTAGATTTGGAAAACAAGAGAAAAGGGAACAAAGGAGAAATTATGACCTAGCTGGCTCTTTTGACTTTGGCCACACTTAAGCATCCACCTAGCAACTGCATAGCAACGCATTAAAAACACCCAACCACATAATCGGCGAGTTTTGTACAATAACCACTCACATTTTCTTTAATAAATGTAAAAGCCTATTTGCTGCCTTTTGACAGACCGACACGAGAGACATTAAGCTGGACTCATGAATTAGACTAAATCGAGAGGGTGAGATAGTAGTGAAAGGAGAGAAGAGAGGCCATCTGTTCCAGTTTGTGCAGATCGGCGTGGAGTGGAACACAGCAGGATCATGTCCTCAAAACACACAGAGAATGTTAGTGAGGCAAAAAGAGTCCAAACGTGAAAACAAACCTTATCTGACCCATAGTGTTGACGTCTACAGAATCTGTCCATTTTGACAAGTGCTTAACATCAAACCTCTACAATACAATAGCTACTGTCTCTCTTTCTTTCTTCTTTTTGCCCCCCATTACTTCTTTCCTTGTATCTCTCTTCTTTATTGTCTTGTTGTTTATTAAAAACACTTTGAGGTACTTCAGAACTCACACAAACTGAAGTGTCTCTCACGCAAGCGCCAGTCTCCCTCTTCAGTTCATTTCAGAGTGTTTCTAATGCAGCCAGTAATGGAATATTATTCATTAGTGGCCTTGAGGGAAAATCAAAAATGCCTTTCTTTTGTCCTTGTTTGTGGTTTTACTTGAAAGCAGATGTCACATTAAGTCAACCATTTATGAAATCTCATAAACAGTAGTATATATGATGTTGTCCAGCTTTGGCATTAATGGAATTTGTTTTTCCATATGAACTTTCTACCTAGATGTTATCAAAATGATGCTTTCTTCCAAAATAATCAAAAGTGTGGAAACCAGTTTCCGCCACTGAGTAAAGAATAAAAAAAGATCATTGCAACTTTATCTGACAATTCTGACTTTTTCCCTCAGAATTGCAAGTTTATATCTCGCAATTATGACTTTCTTTCTCAGAATTTCAAATCTGAGGAGGAAAAAAAGACAGTATTTTCTCAGAATTTTATCTCGCAATTCAGACTTTTTTTTCTCGCAATTACCAGATAATATGCAATTCTGAGAAGGAAAAAAAAATCGGAATTGTGGGTTTGTATCATGCAATTACCAGATAATTTCTGCATACAGTTCTGACTTTTTTTTACCCTCAGAATTGCATGCAGTTGCATGTTATAAAGTCAGAATTCTGCGATATAAACTCACAAATTACTCAGAATTGCGAGTTTGTATTATGCAGTCCTGAGAAAATAAGTCAGAATTGAGTTTTTACAATGCAGTTCTGAGAAAAAGTCAGAATTGCGAGTTTGTATAACGCAATTCTGAGAAAAAAAGGCAGAATTGTGAGTTTGTATAATGCAGTTCTGAAAAAAAAGAATTGCAAGTTTGTATCATGCAATTCAATTTTGAAAAAAAAAGTCAGAATTGCGAGTATGTATAATGCAATTTTGAGAAAAAAAAAGTCAGAATTAAGTTTGTATCATGCAATTCTGAGAAAAAGTCAGATTTGTGATTTATTTTTTTTTTTATCATGCAATTCTCAGAAAGAAAGTCAAATTTCTGAGATTTTATCACACAATTTACAAAAAAGTCAGAATTGTGAGTTTATATCATGCAATTCTGAGAAAAAAAAGTCAGATTTGTGATTATTTTTTATCATGCAATTCTGAGAGAAAAAGTCATATTTCTGAGATTTTATCACACAATTTACAAAAAAGTCAGAATTGTGAGTTTGTATCATGCAATTCTGAGAAAAAAAAAGTCAGATTTGTGATTTTTTTTTTTTTTTTTTAATCATGCAATTCTGAGAAAAAAAGTCAGATTTGTGATTTTTTTTTTTTTATCATGCAATTCTGAGAGAAAAAGTCATATTTCTGAGATTTTATTACACAATTTACAAAAAAGTCAGAATTGTGAGTTTGTATCATGCAATTCTGAGAAAAAAAAAAGTCAGATTTGTGATTTATTTATTTTTTTTAATCATGCAATTCTGAGAAAAAAAGTCTAATTTCTGAGATTTTATCACACAATTTAAAAAAAAAAAGTCAGAATTGTGAGTTTGTATCATGCAATTCTGAGAAAAAAAGTCATATTTGTGATTTTTTTTTATCATGCAATTCTGGAAAAAAAAGTCACATTTCTGAGATTTTATCACACAATTTTAAAAAAAGTCAGAACTGAGTTTGTATCATGCAATTCTGAGAAAAAAAGTCAGATTTGTGATTTTTTTTTTTTATCATGCAATTCTCAGAAAAAAAGTCAATTTCTGAGATTTTATCACACAATTTAAAAAAAAGTCAGAATTGTGTTTATATCATTTAATTCTGAGAGAAAAAGTCAAATTTCTGAGATTTTATCACACAATTTTTAAAAAAGAATTGTGAGTTTGTATCATGCAATTCTTAAATTTTTAAAAAGTCAGATTTGCACGTTTGTATCATGCAATTTTGAAAAAAAAAAGTCAGAATTGTGAGTTTGTATCGTGCAATTCTGAGACAAAAAGTCAGATTTGTGAGTTTTATCATGCAATTCTGAGAAAAAAAGAATTGCAAGTTTGTACCATGCAATTCTGAGAAAAAAAAGTCAGAATTGTAAGATTTAATCACGCAATTTTAAGAAAAAAAGTCTGAATTGTGAGTTTGTATAATGCAATTCTTAAATTTTTAAAGTCAGATTTGCGTGTTTGTATCATGCAATTTTGAAAAAAAAATCAGAATTGCGAGTTTGTATCTGGCAATTCTAAGAAAAAAGTTTTGCGAGTTTGTATCACAACGCAATTACGTTTTGTTTTTTTTCATTCAGTGTTCAAAATGTTCAAAACTTCCATATGAAAGAAATGTTGACTATAAATTGTATTTCTTGTTTCATTCATTCATTCACTGTTTCGTCATTCTAATTTAATATGTGCTGGTTTACCCAGTGTTTTTGTTTGCAATGTACTTTTTAGTTTTTAGTTTTGTTTTTTTGCTCGCACGTGAACTCTATACTCACCTACAGCCTAAAAATTTCCACTGGGAAACTTCCTCAAGATTTAATTCCACGCCGCACAGGAAAGTTGCAGTGGTCACCAAAGCTAAATTCGGAAGGAGTCAGGCATAGTCCATTAGGGTACCATGTGGTTAGCTTAGCAACAAGTTAACAATAGACTCTGTTGGATTGAATTATAAATTGAATCACCTGCATGGACTGCTATTTGCATTGCTGCCTACAAAGAGTGGCCCTAATCAGTCACTTCAGAGGTTTTAGTAGGATGCTGGGTAGGATGCTGTCTTAAAAGGCCTATGTAGTGCTCAACAATATTTTTTTTTTTTGGCTCAGTCAGCCAGCAGTTCAGATTTTTTAATTGACCTGAATGGCAAAAATTTTTATTCCCTAGCTTTTCAACATTATGGCCACACTATTCACATTCACTTATGACCATGAAAATCTAAAGAATCTTTACTTTTAAGAACGTTGTTGAACTCCACAATGTAGACAGTGTAGCCAAGGGCAAGGTTTTGGAAACGAGAGCGTAGAAGTTAATAAAAGTTGTAGTGGATTCCGTTCTAATCAGTCATTTTCTCACTTTTCCCTTCTAGCTGGAACAGAAGCAGGTGACGCCACCATTCAAACCTCAGATCACAGACGACTACGGTTTAGACAACTTTGACACGCAGTTCACCAACGAACCCGTGCAGCTAACACCAGACGACGAGTAAGTATTGAAAAATGTTATGCTTGGCCGAAGGGCATTTCATTACCACAAATGATCAGTAAAGATCTCTGACAGAAGAATCACTCCACCTGTTTTCCAAGACCTGTTCGGATGCTAAAAACCGCTAATGCGACCGGACTCGTGTTTGGTAGAATGCGTCCAGATATGAATTATGAAAAGACGAACTGGCATCTCCTTACACACCGTAACATCTTCCAAATGTTTAAATAAAAAGTTGTCACTTCTGTGGAATCCATCTCGAGAGCGATTATGTAATAATTTAACGACTTCAAAGTTACATGACTGCAGCAGCAGAAGATTTAGGCGTTTAATAACGGGGGTTTCCACTCAGCTTGATTCTGCTGGTCAGGATGGTGAGGTTTATGTCTAAGATTCCCCTTCAGAAGTGAGAGCGAGATGAAGTGAAATGGTTTACCCATCTGGAGGCTATCGTCAAGAGGTGGTGATGTCATATGGAAACATCCCCTCTGGAGTTTCTGATTGCTTTACAGTATGAGGTGCACTGAAAAGGGCCACATTGAAAGGGAGGACAAAGAACGGCTCTTAAACGGCAAAAACCTGATGCCGAGAGGCATTAAAAACCAGAGATTCGTGTGGAAACTGGCTTTAATCAGTGTGAAGTGAGTTTCTAGGGGGGCTTTTATGCTTTCAAGTCTTTTCTTCGGGCGCTCATTCATAAACTCGCTGCTTTTGAATGCCGCCGTGATTAAAACAAGTGCTAAAATAAGAGAAAGGCTAGTCAACTCAATGCAAAAAATGTGCATTTATTTGATGGTGGAGGATTGTAGGTTGACTCATGGCATGTCTGAATACATTTTGGTCAGTTGTTGAGGTCTCACCCTATTTCTCTCAAGAGATTCTTTAGACATTCCAGTCATTCTGCGTGGAGGACAATCACGCCGGGCTTTGAGACGTATTGTTCTGTAGAGGTGTATTTCTCTGGAGAGGGACTCAAGGCTTTACAATGACTTTTATATCTGGCTGAATTTGTTATTCTGATTTGATCCATAGAGACAGGCAGCACTTAAGCTCTGAAAAGGATTCCTGTTTTCAATTTACATTAAATGGAGCTCCAAAAATGCAGCAATGAAAGAGGGCGGCATCTTTGATTAACAATGTGATTTGGTACCGTGACTCAGATGCATCCTGTTATCGCCAAAATCTGAGTGCTGTGCATTCAAACGTACAATGCTTACTAGGGTTAGGCAAAAGTTTCAAAATTTGATTTCTTTCAGTTGAATTGGATTGGAATTGGAATGACAGAGTGGATTGGATCTATCTATCGTTCATCCATCCATCCTTCTATCTGTCATTCCATCTGTTTATCCTCGTTTCTGTTATTCATCCACCTATCCGTCCGTTTATCCGTCCTTATTTTATCTGTTGTTCCATCCACCTATCCATCCTTGTTCTGTCATTCTATCTGTTGTTCCATCCATCCATCCTTCTATCGTTCCATTCATCTATCCTTGTTCAACTGTTCTGTTGTTCCAACCATCTATCCATGTATTTTATCCATCCTTGTTTTATCTGTTGTTCCATTCTTCCATCCTTCTGTTGTTCCATCCATCCTCATTCTATCAATCTGTTCCATCCATCCATCCATCCATCCTACTGTCTATCATTCATCCATCAGTCTTTGTTCTATCATTCCATCCATCCTTGTTTTATCTATGTTCCATCCATCCTTCCATCTATCCTATCGTTCCATCATCTATCCTCATTCCATCATTCTGTTATTCCATCACCTATCCATCCATTTATCCATCCTTGTTTTATCTATTGTTCCATCCACCTATCCATCCATTACTTTATATATCCTTCCATCATCCATCCATCCATCCTTGTTCTATCATTCTGTGTTGTTCATCCATCCATTCATCATTCCATCCATCTGTCCTCGTCCTGTCCTCGTCCTATCCATTCATCCATTTACCTCTCCTTGTTTTATCTTTTGTTCCATCCTTCCATTTTTTATCATTCCATCCATCCATCCATCCATCCTTGTTCTATCGTTCTCTGTTGTTCTATCCATCCATCCATCCATCCATCCTTCCATCCTTGTTTTAACCGTTCCATCCGTCTTTCTATCATTCCATTCATCCTTCCATCCATCCTTGTTTTTTGTTCCATCCATCATTGTCGTTTCATCCATCAATCCTTGTTCTATCTGTTGTTCCATCCACCTATCTATCCATTCTTGTTTTATCTATTGTTCTGTCCATCCGTCCTTCTGTTTATCATTCCATCATCCTTGTTCTATCGCTCTATTTGTTGTTCCATCCATCCATCTTTCTATCATTTTATCCCTCCATCCATCCATCCATCCTTGTTCTATCATTCCATTCATTGTTCCATCCATCCTTGTTTTCTTTTCCATCCATCTTTCTATCTATCAATCCATCTATCAATCCTCATTTTATGTTCCATCCACCTATCCATCCATTCTTGTTTTATCTGTTGTTTTATCATTCATTGTTGTTTATGTTCTATCATCCATTTGCTGTATCTGTTGTTCCATCCATCTATGCATCCATTTATCCATCCTTGTTCCATCCATCTGTCCTCGTTCTATCGTTCTGTCCGTTGTTCCATCCATCTTCCATCCTTCTATCTATCATTCCATCCATCTATCCTCATTCTATCTGTTGTTCTATCATCCATCCACCCTTCTATCGTTCCGTCCATCATCCTCGTTCTGTCGTTCTATTTGTTGTTCCATCCATCTATGCATCCATTTATTCATTCTTGTTCCATCCATCTATCCTTGTTCTATCATTCTATCTGTTGTTCCATCAACCTGTCCATCCATCATCCATCCTTCTATCTATCGTTCAATCCACCTATCCCCGTTCTATCTGATGTTCTATCCATCCATCCTTGTTTTATCTATTGTTTTATCCATCCATCCATCCATCCATCATCCTCGTTTCTATCTGTTGTTCCATCCATCCTTGTTTTATCTATTGTTCCATCCATCAAACCATCCACCCGTTGTTCCATCCATCCATCCTTTTTTTTATCTGTTGTTCCATCCATCCATCCTTCTATTGTTCCATTCATCCTCATTCTGTCATTCTGCCTGTTGTTCTATCCATTCATCCATCCTTGTTTTATCTACTGTTCAAACCATCCATCCATCGGAATTTCAATTCATTTTAATTCTACTTAGATTCAAATTCAAATTTGATGCAATTCTGCATCCTGCTTACTACCTCAAATCAAATTTAATTTGCTATTCAGGCATTCTCAGTTCAATTCCAAATGGAGTGCAATCCAGATGCTTACAAATGAGGTCATCCAATATCTTGAGGTGATTTGATACTTTCACTCTCCGTGAGAAGCCCGAGATGCACTTCACTGAACTAAGAACACTAACCGTTGAGTACACAATCATTGCAGTCTACAAGCCGATTGAAGTCAATTTGTCAGTAAACTTGTCACTCATAATTAGCAGAACGCAAGTGGGCTGCAGCCAGATGAACTGACAGACAGTAATCTATAGAGCCACGACGGGTTCTTAGTTCAATACGAGATTTTCCAAGCAGGCTTCAAAGGAACGCAGCAGCCAGACACTTCAAAAGCGGAGCGAGCTCTGGAAAAGCCTGACGTCCCACACGGTGGAGGAGAAGAGGAGGGGGAGGAAATGATGGAAGCCTTTTTTGTTTGACGGATCTGGCAGACGAAAAAAGAGGGTGGGGGGTGAAATCCTTCCTTGTAAGAGATTTAGTCTTTTGGATTAAAGGAAAGTGCGTCCAGAGTGGGATGTGTCTCAGAGCGCAGCGGAAAAGGATGAACTGGAATCCACTGCGAATAGAGACACGATTCCCTTTTACATGCTCACACAAACAGCTTATAAAGGAACTTGGATTCCCAATACATTATTATCAAGTTTAGTTGACTAGACAAAATTGACAAAGTACACTACCTTTCAAAAGTTTGTGCGGCCAGTAAGGTCATTCAAAAACATTTCTTTCTTTCCAATAAGCTCCACCTTTGTAATTCTTTTCTGAAGAAACATTTGTGCAGTAAAGAGGCTTGTTTATTTTGGTCAGTGCCCAGAACGTCCGTCTTTCTGTGTTTCTTCCTCTGCGGCATCACGCATTCCCCCCTGCACTCCCTTTGAAACCTGAGCCTGATATTACAGCATAGAGGTGTCATTCATGTTATTTTAGGTTTCATTCTTGCTGGAGGCATTTCGACCCCACACACACCCACATACAGTCAAGTGGCCCTCTGGGGACTTTATTCAAACAGACACAGCACAAACACAATTCGGCACTGATCCCGGATCTGGTGAAATATCAGTTCCTACAGAGCTTGTTATAGAGGAGAATTGTCCTCCACGGACCGTGTTTGACAGAACGTGATAAACGAGTTTTGAATCGGTTCAGCATTACGCCATAGAAGAGGTGGAGCGTTACAGCCGTGCGGTATCCTCAACAGGATGATAAAATAGATCAATGGATTCTTGAGGTTCTGAAGAGCAAGAGGTCTGATTTCAGCAAGAATGTTACCATCTCTTTAAACACGTAAAGGATCACCGCCAGTGCAGAAAATAGCCGAGAGGAGAAAGACGCCGCTGAGTTTCTCAATTGTACTCTAGTGAAATTCTGTCTGCCCACTGCTGTAGTTAGAGCCCCCTTTGTGGTTAACCAGCCCCTCGACGCAGATGAGGAAAGGTTGGTGTTGTTTCTATTGGGCAGGCTGCATTTACAGATGTGTTCATAAGTTTACATACCCCCCCGAGTAGCCTTTTTGAAACTAGTAATGATAGAATAAACGTACATTTAAAAAATGTGATGCCAGCAACTTTTTTTTTCTCTGCAGTGCTTATTAGCACCTAACAGAAAATCAGTGAATCAAAGTACACCTCCTTCACTTTCCCCCCTAATTTTTTGCTGCAAGCCACAGTGCGGGACAAGTAGAGTTGAATTGTAGCTCTTCCATTAATAATGTTGATTTCTTTCCTCAGGGATGTGATAAAGAGAATAGACCAGTCTGAGTTTGAGGGATTCGAGTACATCAATCCTCTGCTGCTCTCCACTGAAGAAACCATATGAGGGAAGAACAATACGGCTGATGTTTCTCTGCCTGCGGCTCCACAAGACTACTACAGCTGAGTATAGCTCAGACTGTGTGTTCACAGAGAAAAACTGTGTTAAAGACAAAAAAGCAACACTAAGACTTGAAGTTTCGGACCCTCCTTGAGTTATTTTGGGGTTGCACTGGAAGAAGAAGCGACTGGAGGAACTTCAGAAAACAAACTCAGAACTATTCCCCAAATTTCAGCTGTTGATTGTCTTCCTGCTTCCCAGCATCCTTTTTAATTTTCACGCCCATGTTTGTGTGTGTCTGGGACTCAAGTTCCTTCGATGTGTGCCTGCGTCCATCAGAGACTACATTTCCCATCAACCCTAGCTAAATATGACCGTTCTAACTTAATGTGCACTTTTATTTTCAGTTTTTTATTTTATTTTTTGATTCTCTTTAATCTTGTGTGAGGCGTGTCCTCAAGCAAAACAAGAATGTATAATGTTTAAAAGTAAAAAAAAAACTTGTTGTATTATAGTGTAGGTAGCCAATCGAAAAATTTATGATGCCTTCTATGATGCAAAGTGGCACATTTTAATTCATGACCATGATGGTTTCATCCACAGTGGGTAGCTGTGCTTCAAACCACGAGCTTTTAACCACCCATGTTGGTTTTACAGAGTAAATGGGAGATAAAATGTGTTTTTTGAAGAAGTGCCTCAAAGATCCAAAATTCACAATGCTCCAAACTGCTCTGAGCTCCACGTTAGTGGAGTTGGTTTTCCAATGAACCATCCAATGAGGAAGTGGGAGGTGGCAGGTGTTATTATTTTTATTTTTTTACATAACACAAACACACTGATACATATGTTGAAACCAAGACATGAAGGTTAGACACTGAATGATCACAAAGCCCAATTACATCAGACTGGCAGTAATATCACCAACCTAGGCTCATTAGAAAAACGTGCCTCTACCTATATATACATTTTACTAGCTGAAATAAACACTACTGACAGTAAAACACTTTTATTTCTTTTTACACAAATTATGATTACAGGGCAGATTAATTGATTAATAATAATGCATTAATTAATAAAAATAAACTTATTTTTGCACAGCTACATTAGGACCTCAAACCACTTTTATAGTGCATGTATTTGTAATACATACTGACGTTTGCATCACATAACCTGCACCATATGAATGTTTTTTTCCCATATCCACCTTTTTCTTTAATGCGGAAGCCTATGGGTGAGACTTCCCGTTCATTATCCGCTAATAAGGACATAACGAGAAGAATAACAACGTGCAGTAAACGGTAAAACTGTTTGCACTACAAACCAGTGTGCTCATAATGAAGATTAATGCATTAAAATAATATGGTGAGCAGCAAAACAAGCCGTTTTGTACAGCTGAAGAAAGCTGGACCCATAAAATTTACAAATGGCCGTGCCCGCTCTTACAGGAATAAAAAGGTGGATGGTAAACTTGCTCGGTAGCTCACCCGGTACAGCACTGCACTTGAGATGCAAGTTTAAAATCATTCACGTTTGCTTTCACTAACATTTAAGTTAGGTTCAGGGTCAGTACTAGGGCTGGGTTTTGACACAAATTTCACAATTCGATTTGATTATGCTTCACAAGTTTGCAATTCGATTTAATTCTGATTTAATTACACAAGTTATAATACTAACCTTAAATTACATAATTATATTTCTACTCCAGTTCGTTTTTTGGATTTATTCAAACCTAAATTAAATATTGAAGAATATAATGAATATGTCATATGCTGCATATGCTCCTCTCTAGAGTTCAATTTTCTAGCTGACTAAGCCGTAATGTTTTTTTTCTGAGGTAATGTGACGTTACGTGACATTTTGTTTACAAGCTGTTATATTGACGTCTTTGCACGGTTAAAAAACTGACTGAGCGATGACATGAGACAGGATACGGATTTCGGTAAGTTGTACTTATTCTTTTAACAAACTTTGGATGATAATTCATGTTTTTTTCGAGACAACTGGTATTAAAGCAGAGAACTCCCGCTTCTTTTGAACTGAGGTGCTACAGCTCCACATGAAACGGCACCAAAACGGCATTTATTGCTTGAATACTGTAATAAAATGGACAGAATTTGAAATCGGAGACTTTGTTTAATATCAAAAGTAACCAAGCACAAAGTTTATTGTGATTTATTGGACGGGAGGTGCGCTAAAATGTTCCATTCATGAACTGAAACAGGCTAGACTAATCGATTTTTGTGATTTAAGAATCAGTATCGTTTCGAAAAACTGAGAATCGATTAAAATCAAGAAACTGATACTTTTACCCAGCCCTAGTTTCAAACGCGATATAGCATTAACTTCACTGGAAATTTCATTTCCGAACTGCCGCGATACGCACAGAAACTAACATAAAAACGTTTATAGACTCACGTTCATCTATCACTGATAAACTAAAACATTCAAGAAACAACGTAATGTCATTTTGCACAAATATCACCACAGGCACGTCTTTTTCCAATGACCCTGGGTTTAATATTACAGTAAAACTCATTACGTCCACACACTATATTACTATATGGCTGCTCCTCATTCTAAAGAGGGTTTGTGTTGTACTCATGTGATCTGTCAATAACGTGCTGTTGAGATGTTGTGGAGAGCGCGAGAACACAAACAAGGGGTTTGTACATCATGTCGCTGGTGTTGTTTGGTGGTAAAATTGTGCAACAGTGATGTGACTGAATCTCAGATGACCTAAACGCATGGCGGAACTGTCTTTGCAGTCGCAGTCGAATGCTCAAATTCAACACTCAATATAAAACACAGTTAGCACAGAATGCTAATCTTATATCATGTGTTCTATGTTCGGAGTTCTAGACTACTACAGTACTTGGAGTATACACTGTATTCTGTCTACTATTTTCATTAATAGTAGGTGAAATGATTGTCAATATTCCACGCTTAACACTTTTCGGAAATTAGTAGGCTATGCTACACTGTCACATTACCTTGTGATGTTGCGTATAAGCAACTAATAATGACTATTTTGTATTTTAAATCAGTTTTAGGCTAAATGAGCCAAAAAAAAAAGAGATGAAATGGAAGGTCAAGTTGTGTATATTGCATTATTGGATATGTTATTCTGCGCCTTGTGTTTCTTGGCAAATGTAGTAGGTCATCTGGGTATCCCATGCATACTGTGCACAGTATACATACTGCAGAAAGTAGCATGTTAGTATGCTATTCCAAACATAGCCGTACACTCACTTAACCACAGTGTCTATTTTAAATTCGAGGCCACACACAAAAAAAGCTCTTAGAAATTAACTTTTAGTCCCTTTAAAGAATAAAAGCAGCCAATCACAGGCTAGCTTGACTGATTAATCCCTCACAGTGATAAGGTGTTGTGTTATTAAGCAACTAGATATGTTTTCTATCTTCCATTGCATTTAATCTCCAAGTTTTTTTTTTTTTTTTTTTGTTCCCCTCTTCTCCTGGAGAGCGAAGACGACACTCTTAGATGCGAACGCTTTGATGAAATCAGACCTGTATGAAGAATTGCTGCCATGTTAACAGGATTAATTAGCTGCTTTTGTGTCAGACAGTAGTGAGATTAGCAGACGGGCTAAGAACAAAGAACGGCCCGGGAGATAACAAGCGTGACGAACGTAACGATAACGAGGTGGAGAGCAAAGCCAGATTTCCCCAGCATGTTTTCAGCTCTCTAATGAAAAGCTGGTACAAAAACAGGCACAAAATTTTGATGAACTCCACTATTTAAGATGGGAACTTCAGGTGAATGCAACAAGTGGCTTTCTGGTATAGTTTGACAAGGCCATTGCTTGTGGAAATTTTCAGGTTTTTAATATTCCATTATTTAGCTCATTCCTGTAAACCAATGAACTGTTTGAAAACAGGAAACAGGTACTATGGTGTATTACAACGGACCAAGTAATAAACCATCTTCATCCGACCAACAATTTAATTTTCCACCAGCTTGAGCTAATGTACAGAATCCACGTGAAACGGATTTATGATTGTCCTTTGTTGAGGTTTTATTCATGTTTATTATTTTAACTGGAATGAGTTTGGCATAATTGTAAATATCTGTAATTTAACCCTTAAAATTTTCACACAAACATGAAATAAATCTGTTTCTGCATCATTATGCGATATCTGGATCCAGTGTCCCAAGCGCTAGTCTCAAACGTAGAGCCCAAGACTGCAATAACATACAAGTTCCTGTCCCTGAAAGCATTTTAAGCCAGAAATTTCCATTATTTATCAACTTGCCAAATACAAAAGCTGTCGCAAGCTGTTTTCTGCTTTTCATTTTCGGTTCTTTCCTTATGTTGAGTCCAAAGCAAATGACGCTCTTATCAATGTGCTACAGGGGAATACTTTTATATTTGAAGTGTTTGTTTTATAAATTATTGTAAATGAAAGCTCTAGTCGAGTTTCTGTGGGCTGAGGGTGGGAGAGAGAGATGTGAACATGTCTTTGGTTTTATGAAGTTAAGTCTTACGCATCTTAGATAACAACTGTAAATCAGTAAATGTTCATTGTAATGACTTCACATTTCCTGTCTCATGATTTCTGGGTGTGGAGGACAAAAAAAAGAAAAACACTGGTCTGTGAGAGAGCATGTCTTTATTGCACAATGCATATTTATCAATCATATTTTAAGGAATAGTTTGCCAAAGAACATGTACTCGCTTCAGGGCATTCAATATGTAGATGAGTTTGTTTCTTCATCTCAACAGGTTTGGAAAAATTTGGCAGTACGTCACTTGCTCACCAGTGGGTCCTCTGCAGTGAATGGGTGCCATCAGAATGAGAGTACAAACACCTGATAAAAACCACAAGTTATGTGTTTTTAATATATCTATAAATAATACATTTTTCATTTCAAACTCTTGCTTTCGGCTAAAATGAAATATTCAAACTATTCAATAATATTCATCTTGTCTGAATCAGGAGGGAAATATGCACATATCAAACACTGTTTACAAGTTACAACAGTCCAAGACAGTTCATAGTTTGTCCAAAAGCGACAGTTTAAAGTTAAAACACTGCAATGATGGATTTGTTTCTTACAAACACACAGCTTTTCACTTTACATGATGTTAATTAATGAACTGGAGTTATGTGGATTGTGGTGTTTTTTCAGCTGTTTGGACTCTGATCTCATCTGTCATCTCATTCTGATGGCACCCATTCACTGCAGAGCATCCATTGGTGAGCAAGAAATGTAAGGATACATTTCTCCAAATCTGTTCCGATGGAAAAACAAACTCATCTACATCTTGGAAGGCCTGAGGTTAAGTATTTTTTTTCAGGAAATCTTCCTTCTTAGGAAAACTATTCCTTTTTTATCTCACAATTCGGACTTTTTTTCTCAGAATTGCGCAATACAGACTCGCAATTTTGATTTTTTTTCTCAGAATTGTGAGATATAAACTCGGAATTGCACGTTACAAAGTCAGAATTGCAACGTATAAACTCGAAATTCAGACTTTTTTTCTCAGAATTGCTTGATATAAACTCATTATTGCGAGTTATAAAGTCAATAGCAGGATATAAACTCGCAATTGCAAGTTATAAAGTCAGAATTGCAACACAAACTTGAAATTCAGACTTTTTCTCAGAATTGCTTGATGTAAAGTCAGAATTGAGTTGTAAGTCACAATAGCGGAATATAAACTCGCAAAGTCAGAATTAGGACATGAACTCAAAATATTTTCTCAGAATTATGTAATATAAACTCATAACTGTGAGTTACAAGTCACATGTGACATATAAACTCCAAATTTAGACTTTTTGTCAGAATTGCATGATATAAACTCATAATTGCAAGTTGTAAAGTCACAATAGCAGTATATAAACTCGCAATTGCAAGTTATAAAGTCAGAATTGCGACATAACTCGAAATTCAGACTTTTTCTCTCAGAATTATGTGATATAAACTCATAATTGTGAGTTATAAAGTCACAATAGCGGGATGTAAACTTTGCAAGTTATAAAGTCAGAATTGCAACATATAAACTCGAAATACAGACTTTTTTTCTCTCAATTGCATGATATAAACTCATAATTGCGAGTTATAGAGTCACAATAGCGGAATATTAACAACTGCAAGAAAGATAACTCGCAATTCTGTTTTTTTTTTTCTTGCAGATGCAAGTTTGTATCTCGCAATTCTGACTTTTTTTCTCACAATTACGAGTTTATATCTCGCAATCTCGCAACTGTGAGTTATAAAGTCCAATTCTGGGGTGGGATGTTCTCAGAAAGTTTATATCTCAAAATTCGGACTTAACTCTGACTATAAACTCACAATTCTGCGAAAAAAGTCATAATTGTGGGATATAAAATAGCAATTCTGAGAAAAGTCACAATTGTGAGTTTATATCTTTCAATTCTTACTTTATACCTTGCAATTTCGAGTTTATTTCTCAGAACTGCAAGTTTGTATCATGCAATTCTGAGATAAAAATGCAATTCTTAGAAAAAAAAATCAGAACTACCAGATGTAAACTCACAAATGCAAGAAGAGAAGAATTGTGAGATAAAAAGCTGCAGCTACCTTTTTTAATTTTTACTTAGTGGTGGAAACGGGCTTGCATACAAAACTCAGAATTCTCAAAACGCAAATTCATTTTTAAATAACTTATGTACATCTAAAGACTAGTTTGTCATGAAGTACTAAGGTATTTACTGCTTACGATAATCAAAATGTTAATCAAAATCAAAATGGAACATAAAGGAAAACACAAGTATCTAAAATAATATAGAGAATTTCTTTATCATCACCAAATAATATCTTCATGCATCTCTGATAAACATTGTGCAAGATGACCATCACATTCCATTTGGGTGAACCTGAAAAAAAAAGAAAGAAAACATACATGCTTTTAACAATAGCGCAACAGCACAAACACACACACAATCCAAAATGTAATAACTTAAGAGAAATGAGTGCTGGTTCCAGTAATATGTGGTTTGTAAACCCAAACACAGGGGTGCTACAACAAAACCGTTTCTCTCTTGCACAATGAGCAGTTTTGGAAACAAAATAAGTTTTTTGAGTCATAATAAGTTATTGATCCCTCACTGTCTCCCAAAACAATTTGGGAATAATGCATGTTGATGTAAGTTTTGGACCGTAGAAAAGCTGTTTACAATGCAGCTGATCCCCTGATATCACTCAAAAAGCATTTATCTGGAAACGCTTCAGTAATTTATGCTTCTCCTATCAGATTTTCTCTTGGTTTCCAACAATTATTTACATGCATTTGCTAAAACATCACTGTTAGAATTCATGCACTTTTTTCTAAGATTGAAGATTGTTTACTCATAGTTGGTGGCTTTTTTGTAGTAGCAGACTACTAAGGGAATAAATCTATTTACAGTATGTGTGCGTGCAAAAATAACGGGGAATGGTTTGTCGTAGCAAGCTGCCGGTTAACAAGCACGCATAAACTGCGAGGTCACCAGGTTTTAAATTTGACTTTCCAATGACCGTTCGCAGTACGATTCCTCCCCCCAAACGCCACTCATTTCCAGTCGCATTCATCTGTTTGTATTCGCCTTCCCTTCAAGACTCCTTCCTTTCCTCTCTAATCCCTTTTCCAACCCAGACGGCTTGATGCTTCCCAGCAGCAAACCTCAAAACCATTCTGTGAATCTACGTGTGCCAACCCACCCTGATTCCCTCCATCAAGATTTCCATCTCTTCATCACCAGTCTTGCCCTCGGCTCGCATCGACGCCCTCGGAAACTCGCTCTTTATATCTGCCCGTTTCTCTATCTGTCCTTCCCCAGACAAGAGCGCTCATTGTGTCTCTCTCACGGGGCCGCCTGTGTTCTGCTGTGCTCTGCAGTCTGGCCAATGTACACATGGCGGGCAGAGAGCGGGCAGCGGCGCACGCCAGCCCTGCGCTCGCAACAAAGTGCTGCCTTGTTCTGCGAGGCTCAGCGCTGCCCACCACGCCGAAGGAGCGCTCGCAAGAATCTGGTGACTTTTTGACCCAATCTGATGAATAACTGTCCTTCTTAGAGTTTCTCTTCCTCCTCTCTTTAAGTACACTCACAGTCTGCCATGTTTCAACATAGTGTTTCCTCTTTCTGAGAAGTGCTCCAAAGTTCACGGGCAGAAAAGTTCATAAACAGCCTTTTTGGAGAGTGGGCATTGGGTAAAGATGACAACAAGGTGAAAATGACACCAATAAAAGCCTGAACAATTATATATGTATTAACTAACACTGACAAAGAGTATTGTTGAAAAAAACAATATTGCTTACTGTTAGTTTTAGTTAGTTGATACATTAACCAAAGTTAACAAATGTTCCCAAATTAACATTAGTTTATTATTATTATTTTGAATAAACATGAATTAACTAACAATAAACGTGAAATGTTTTTATCTTAAATTTGTATTTCTTAAATAAGATTAAACTATATTATACTGTAAATGGATACATTATATTTATCTAAATAATGTACATAAATAAATTAAAAAGTACAAATATTCAATGTAGTCTCTCAATTAATAGGAACTACACAGCATGTGTGAAGACGTCACGTTTCCAAAAGTGTTTCTACTTAAACTGCCCAAAATAACAAAACTACGAAAGCCTATTTCTGCCACTGAATAAATTTTTTTTAAAAAGGTAATTGCAATTTTTTACTCACAATTATGACTTTTTTTCTTGCAATTGCGAGTTTACATTGTAATACAAACATCCAATTCTGACTTTGCATGAATTGCATGATATAAACTCGCATAAATAGTGGGATATAAGTATAAGTATATACAGTTATTATCTCGCAATTCTGATTTAATGTATTGGAATTGCAAATATATTTTTTCTTGTGAATGCGAGTTTGAATCTTGCCATTCTGACTTTTTTTTTTCAAAATTGTGAGATATAAACTCGCAACTGTGAGTTATACAGTCAAATTCTGAGGGGGATGTTCTCAGAATTGCAAATGTATATCTCAGAATTCTGACTTAACTCACAATTGCATGTTATAAAGTAAGATATAAACTCAATTTTGAGAAAAAAGTAACAACTGCGAGGTATGAACTCGTTGCAATATTGACTTTCTCAGAAAGGCAAGTTTATATCTCACAATTTGAAAAAAAAAAAAGTCAGAATAGCAAGTTTGTATCTCACAATTCTGAGAAAAAAAGGCAGAATTGCGAGTTTGTATCATGCAATTTTGGGAAAAAAATTTGGAATTGCAAGTTCGTGTCACGCAATTCTGAAAAAAAATTGGAATAGCGAGTTTGTATCACGCAATTCTGAGGAAAAAAGTCGGAATTGCGAGTTTGTATCATGCAATTTTTTGAAAAAAAAGTTGGAATAGCGAGTTTGTATCACGCAATTCTGAGAAAATATTAGGAATTGCGAGTTTGTATCATGCGATTTTGGGAAAAAAAGTTGGAATTGTGAGTTTGTATCTCACAATTCTGAGGAAAAAAGTCGGAATTGCGAGTTTGTATCATGCAATTTTTGGAAAAAAAGTTGGAATTGCGAGTTTGTATCACGCAATTCTGAGAAAATATTAGGAATTGCGAGTTTGTATCACGCGATTTTGGGAAAAAAGTTGGAATTGTGAGTTTGTATCATGCAATTCTGAGGAAAAAAGTCAGAATTGCACGTTTGTATCTCACAATTCTGAGGAAAAAAGTTGGAATTGCGAGTTTGTATCATGCAATTTTTGGAAAAAAAGTTGGAATTGCAAGTTTGTATCACGCAATTCTGAGAAAATATTCGGAATTGCGAGTTTGTATCATGCAATTTTGGGAAAAAAGTTGGAACTGTGAGTTTGTATCATGCAGTTCTAAGAAAAAAAGTCATAATTGCGAGTTTGTATCTCGCAACTCTGAGAAAAAAAAAGTCTGAATTGTAAGTTTGTATCACGCAATTCTGAGAGAAAAAGAAACAGTCAGAATTGCCCAATATAAACTCGCAATTGCAAGAAATTGTCAGAACTGTGAGATAAGAAGTCGCAATGATTTTTCTTATTTCTTATTCAGTGGCGGAAACGCAGATTCATTTTTAAATAACGGATGTACATCTACAGACTAATTTGTCATGAGGTTCCAGGGTATTTCCATCTGTACTACCTCATTACTGTTTAAGCCTCAGAGTCCAATGTTATGTGTTGTGTAATACTTTGCATACTTCATACTATACTACAACAACAGTAACAGCTGCTAAACGTTGCTACGTTCATCAATCAGAATGAAGAATCAAGTGCTCATAAAGCATCAAATAAATATAAATCCCATCTGAACTGGATCCTCTGCTCTACATCTGCAGGGATGACATCACATCCAGGAGTGGGTTACATAACCGTGGCTGCGATATCCATCTCGCAGCGCTCCACCAGCACCCAAGGCGCAAACACTCAAATCCATTTCATTTAGGGAAAATAAAATGTCTTTCTCCAGCAAATGACTAATTTTATTTTGGCCATTTGAAAGAGGTGATAGAATGCATGATTCTGTCCACCAACACTTCATCTTACAGCCTAGTGAAGCTGTTTTGCCAAGGGGTTCATGAGAGTGAGCGTGTGTATGTTCTGGCTTTACCTAAAGAGCCAGCTAAACATCTCTAGTGCCAAAACTGATCTCAGTCTTCTAGTCTCTGGTGTTCCAGAACATGTATCTACTCTACAATGAGAGCAAATCACATCTCCTGTATTCTCATTTGGTAAGTTTGCTGCTACAAAACACCTGAATTCTGTTTTTAATAGGCATCGGAGAAATGAGAAATCCAGTGAAGAAGAACAAAGAACTTGAGGTTTTGCGTTCTGAATCACAAGTGTCAGTTTATTTACATGGATTTCCAACAAGATTATTTGCTAAAACTACTCTTGCCGTTCAGTTCCCAAAATCAATGCCAAAATGGAAAATGTTAGGAAATTGAAGGTTTTATGCACTGGATATTTCATGACAGTCACCCAATGTGACATTTTGGGGTGCTGAAGCAAACCTAGTAACATTACATGCAATTGGGGTGGGATCGGGAAGGGTCCTCGAGCCAGGATTCAAACTCGGGACGCCCATAACGCACGTACGCTATCAGTGCCGACAACTTTGTGAAATTTTTGACCTACTTACATGAAATATTCACTCACCCTGCAGGAAATGGCATCAAACACATTGGGCAGCACTCCAGTCCTGATCTAGATGTTGCTCCAGATCCGTCTGCTCCTGATTTTGCTCCCAGTCCTGATCCAGATGCTGCTCCAGATCCATCTGCTACTGATTTTGTTTCCAACTCTGATCCGGATTTTGTTCCCTGCCCCAATCCAGATCCACTTGCTCCTGAATTTTCTCCAAATCCTACTAGCCCTGATTTTGCTCTCTGCCCTGATCCCAATCCACCTGCTCCTTGTTTTGTTCCCATACTTGAAACAGCTTCAGATATTGTTCTTAGCCGTGATCCTGTTTTTACCCCCTTCCCTGGTCCAGATTCTGCATCCAATCCTGCTCCAGATTTTGCTCCCAGCGCTAATCCAGATACTCTTGCTCCTGATTTTGCCCGCTGACTTGCTCCAGATTTTACTTTCTGCCCTGCTCCAGATCCACCTGCTCCTTGTTTTGTTCCCATGCCTGATACCGATCCTTCTGCTTCAGATATCATTCTTAACCATGATCCAGATCCTCCAGCACCCGTTTTTGCTCCCTTCCCTGCTCCAGATTGTACATCCAATCCTGCTCCAAATCCTCTTTTAACTTCTTGCGTCGCTGAGACGTTCCCCACTTTGTCAAATTTGTCACTCTGTTCTTCTGACAATTCAATGCAATTGACTTCTAGGTGATGCGGCTGAACAGTTTGTTCGTCACATACTGACACACTTTCCTGATCAGGTGAAGATGCATGATTCTCTTGATCATTGATGGCTGGTGGGACAGATTCCCCTGTGTTTTCTTCTGCTGGAGTTTGTGGAGGGGCACTGAAGCCATTCACTTGTGGTGGGGTAGTGAGAAAAGACGGAGCAGGCAAATCTGGAGGGGGATTAACATCTTCATCTGCACTGCACCACCTCCAATCACTTACTTTTTGTACAAGAGTTTTCTGAAGAGAAAGAAAATCACACTATTACACAAATTGTCACACTTGTGAATTAGAGCCTTCCATTAGCAATATAATTTACACATTTTACACAAAAACAGCTGTTTGGATACCAGCTTTGTTAGTGGTTCTGAAGAACAGCCAAAAAAAAAAAGGGAACAAAGGCATGATAGCAAACACTTTTAAACCCAAACTGACATGTGACAGTGAGCCAATGAAAATCAACTAATGCCAGAAAATCATTATATTTGCAAATTATTCCTTTGTTGTTTCTTAACATTGCGTCATTTTTTTAAGATAAACACTGAGGAAATTATGTATAATTGGCACTTTGCCTTCTGGGATTAAACTACATATGATATATTTTATATGGAAAACCTAAATGTAAAATATAATTTTTGTAAACCTGATACTGAAAAAATACAATTGAAAAGGAAACTAGTAAATATATGTTTTCCAAAACAAAAATAAAATATCAATCTGGGACAAACACAGTTAATGTCAATCACCAGAATCAATTTTAAACTAAATTCTGATAATGCTTTATGATTTTAACTGTTTGGGATTTGTACCTCAAATGTTATTTGTTGTATGCTTTTAAGTAATGAGACACCAAAGTGGACCCATTTCATGGAAAATGTCATTTATTAAATAAACATGTTGCCCATGACAACACACCAAATTCAATTCTGAACAGGACAGTTTGGTACCGTCGATCCTCTCATCTCCATGGAAAATAACATCGAGCCTACTTTTTCCATGTACAGAGGAAAATCTAAAATTCTAAGTCTTTGAGTTAGAGGGTGGGTCCCTTTTTAAAAACTGTGATGTATAATTGTATGTGACATTTTGGTGAAGAGAATTAAGTGTTTATGATGTGTTGGTACAAGGTCAACTCTAGACCTCACAGTGTCGATTTAACATCCATTTCAGGAGACAATGCAGGAATTATTTATACTATATAAAATAGAGTCATACAATAGTATGAGACTGAATAAACACTGCGTGTTAAACCAATTTTTATTCCCCTAACAACCAAAAACAGACCTACAAACATAGAGCCCCTCCCTTTTCCATGCTAACCACTGATGATAAACTGATGTATTACCGTGGATGAAGGTGGGGGGAGCTGTGGAATACGTTCTTCCTGATCAGACTGCAGGGATGGGCAAAAAGTTCTCAAGGTAAGAGCCCAGAGTCTCTCCGCGTCACTTAAATCAGAGCTCTCCCACCATCTCGCCCTGCAGGATTGAACAGGAAAATAGTATTAAGTCAAAATATCATTACAGCATGTTTCAGAAAATTATATTATATGATATTATATTACATTATTATTAAGACAGCTTCACTTGCTGAGTGTTAAATGCCGTGACATTAGACTTACCTGCCTATAACGTTAGATGTTGTGCTGCAGCTGCTGTCCTGTACTTCACTCAGACTGTCATTTGACTTTTTGGTCCTCGACTGCCGCTCGCATCTACTCTCCTCGATTGATAATTTCTTCCTCTTTAGTTTAGACATCGTAGCCATTCAGTTGTAAACACTGCATCTCTAGCAAACGCACATGGCTTATCCAAACAATGAAAAGTACGCGGGAGTTTCTTTGAACTACTTCCGTGTTTGGTCAAAAGTTTTTTTGCGTTAAAGCTGCGCACTGATTGCGCAGTTCGAATGCAATTTCATTGCAGAAACGCACGACATTTGGTTTTACAATAAAAGATGTGCGTTAGGGTTGATTTTAATTTGCTTAAGAAAATTCTTATGCTTTATAAAATATTCAATTCAACATAATTATTTTACTTCTTGGTATGACTGTTTTACATTATAATATTTTCAACCGTACACATACATACAGTTGAAGTCAAAAGTTTACATACACCTTGCAGAATCTGCTAAATGTTAATTATTTTGCCAAAATAAGAGGGATCACACAAAATGCATGTTATTTTTTATTTAGTACTGTCCTGCATAAGATATTTCACATAAAAGATGTTAGTCCACAAGAGAAAAAAAAAATAGTTGAATTTATAAAAATGAGCCAGTTCAAAAGTTTACATACACTTGATTCTTAATACTGTGTTGTTACCTGAATGATCCACAGCTGTGTTTTTGTTTTGTTTTGTTTAGTGATAGTTGTTTATGTGTCCCTTGTTTGTCCTGAACAGTTAAACTGCCTGCTGTTTTTCAGAAAAATCCTTTAGGTCCCACAAATCATTTTTTTTCAGCATTTTTGTGTATTTAAACCCTTTTCAACAATGACTATGATTTTGAGAGCTGTCTTTTTACACTGAGGACAACTGAGGGACTTTTATGCAACTATTACAGAAGGTTCAAATATTCACTGATGCTCCCGAAAGAAAACAATGCATTAAGAGTGAGGGGTGTAAACTTTTGAAAGGATTAAAGATGTGTATATTTTTCTTATTTTGCCTAAATACCTTTTTTTTCCAGTTAGTACTGCCTTTTAGAAGCTACAGAAGATACTTACATGTTTCCCAGAAGACAAATTAAGTTCAATTTACCCTGATCTTCAAAATCGAAAAGTTTTTACCCCCTCTTAATGCATTGTTTTTTCCTTCTAAAGCATCAGTGAGCATTTTTATAAATTCAACTATTATTTTTCTCTCGTGGACTATATGTAAACACCTTTTATGTGAAATACCTTAGGTCAGTGCTAAATAAAATAACATGCATTTTCTATGATCCCTCTTATTTTGGTAAAATAATTAACATTTTGCAGATTCTGCAAGGTGTATGTAAACTTTTGACTTCAACTGTACAGTGGTATTCTTCCTCTACTCTGATAACTTATAAAATTCATACATAAGAATGCAGTGTTAGCCAAATGTATACAAATCTCTTACGAAAATTAACCATCGTTTTGTTATATTAAATGTGTAGTAAGCGTATTTTTTGGTGTATAACCATTTATATAACCACAGGTTTACTACGAATACCCTACTATGGTTACATGGTTAGTGTAGCGAAACCATGGTTATTTTGTGGTTACCATGTTTTTTGGTTTTATTTGTAGTAAAACCATAGTAAATTTATTAGCTATTAACTATTAGTATTATGTATGTTGCTTAGACAATATTATAGTAAAATAGTCATGTCAATAAAATGATAAAAATGAAATAGTAAACCTGCAAAAAGGTTGCACATAATCAACAATTAGACTAACTTCAGTTTTTTAGTTGTTTGTTTGCTCTCGGAATCCTCTCTCTGTGGAAATAAAATAATCTGCCTCGGATGACTAATTTATCACATTCAAATTGATAGCGATGGAATCTTAGGGTTAAAAAAAAAAACACTAACACTTTAACCGGAATGGGCTACACCAGAAATAGCAACTAAATAGCTGTTCAGTGATCATGCAGTGATGGAAGAAACCCACAAATGCACACTATCAGCGTCACTGCATTATGAAAGAACATATGGGGGGAAAAAAAAGTGAGAGGTGGTTTCTGGTGGCCACCACCGAAATAAATGATCCATGCGAGGTGCCTCAGCTCTGAGCTCTGGAGAGGCTGAGGCAAGGTTTGGAACCATCTCTCTCCTCTGGATGAGAATTCCAGAAGGTTCTAATGCTGACACTGATGGTTCCATAGCCACACAGCGAGAGAGTACAATAGCAGATGAGTTTTGAGTAAGTCTGTTCAGGGATGGAGCCGAGGAGACGGCATCCAGGAAAGAGCGCTTATGTCATTAGGACTTGTGTGAGGCAATGTTGTGAGCCGTCGCCATGGTTGCCTGATGAATGATGAAAAATGTAAAAATAGCGGGCGCTACCCAAGTCCTTCCAAAAGCAAGCTTTCTCGATGTGCTGTGGAAGAAGTGCGAGGTGGCAAAAGGAGAAAAGGAAAGAGAGTGAGGAGATTAAAGAATGGCTAATGTGCATTTGGTTCGGCTGTTTTGACAAATCTGCTGTTAGAAAACCGAAATGTCACGAGATCCCCTAAAAATCTAATTTGGGAATTCTCAGAGGTCACATTTTCAGTGTCTTTTAGTGGTGATTTGACAAAATTGTAAATATTTATGTGACGTTCGCCTTTTTTTGATGTGATTAACTAAATGATGCCATGCGACATATCTGTATCAATTGTCATTTGTGAGAATCGTGCCCACTTGCTTCATACATGAATCTGTAATGCTATGGGGCTCTTTGCACACCATTTACCACTACTGTGAAATTATGATATTGATCTGAATAGAGTGCTGCAGTAATAGCATGTTTTTGTAGACCAGCCTGGAAGTAAGAATCATCCTGGTTTCCCTGACAAAATAGGATTTTTCCTTTGGCTTTTGGATTATGCAGAAAATAAGCTCTGTGACCAACACAGATTTGACTCTTACTTGTTTTGTTCCGTATGATAATCTTCAGAAACATCACCACCAGTCTTTATTTAAAAGAAAAAAGAAATCCCTGAAAATCGATGAGTTTACATGTTTGGCGTGATCAATTTTAATGTCCCTGACAAACTCTGTCATCCCATTTAGCGACCGCCTTTTTCAAAACAATTAAAAGCTTTAAAAAAAAACACACATAAGGAGGAATTACTGATTTATTTTGTGTCATGAAAATATCTTGAGCTTGTGTTCACCACAGACGTTATTTCAGGCATTTAACCAAGAAACTTTTCAAACAAGCCATTAACTTTAGGACGGTGGAATTGGAAGTTCTAAAATGCTAACTCATTTCCAGGTTTTGGCCCACAAACCTGTCATCTCTGCAGGCCTTTTAAGCGTAAATTAACAAAATTGTGTTTACAATAACAGAATTTTCATTTTTGGGTGAACTATTAATTTAAAAGGGAAGTTTGTATTTTTTGCATCGTTAGTGTCTCCAAATGGAATTTCACAATTAATAACAGGTTTCCTGAGCATTCTCCTTTTCTGCCATAGACATACCAATTGTTCATCTGATGAAACATCTTTCCTAAAAAATCTGAATCTGAATTATATTTATTGCCAAGTGCAGTGCCCTCCACTAATAGTGGCACCCTTGGTAAATATGAGCGAATGTGGCTGTGAAAATAAATCTGCATCATTTGTCCTTTTGATCTTTAATTTTAAAAATTCACAAAACTCTAAACTGTCATTGAAGTAAAACAATGGAAAGTGGGGGGAAAATCTCTATATGAAAAAAATGTTGCTCTCTAGTTCATGTTGGCCGCAATTATTGGCATCCGGTTATTGCAACGTCCTTTTCCCAAGATAACAGCTCTGAGTTTTCTCCTATAATGCCTGATGAGTTTGGAGAACCCTGACAAGAGATCAGAGACCATTCCTTCATACAGAATCTCTCCAGATCGTTCAGATTCCCCGCTTCACGTTGGTGCTCCTTCTCTTTAGTTCACCCCACTCATTTCCCTCACGTCAGGGAACTGGGACGGCCATGGCAGAAGCTTCATTTTGTCCTCAGTGACACATTTTTGTGTTGATTTTGATGTTTGTTTTGGATCACTGTCTTGATGGAAGAACCAACCATGGCCCATTATAAGATTTCTAACAGAGGCAGCCAAGTTTAGATTTGTCTTCTGTTGGTATTTGACAGAATCTGTGATGCCATGTACGGGGGGTGAAAACTTTTGAACAGGATGAAGATGTCCACATTTTTCTTAATTTGTCAAAATATCATTTTTTCCATTTAGTACTGCCCTTTGGAAGCAACAGAAGATACTTGCTTGTTTCCCAGAAGACAAATTAAGTACAATTTACCTTGAACTTCGAATTCCAAAAGTTTTCTCAATGCATCGTGTTTCCTTCTGGAGCATCAGTGAATGTTTAAGCCTTTTTTTTTAATAGTTGTGTTTGAGTCCCTCAATTGTCCTCAGTGTGAAAAGATGAATCTCAAAATCATACAGTCACTACTGGAAAGGGTTCAAATATGCAAAAGATTCTGTAAAACTGAAGAATCTGCAGGACCTGGAGTTTTTTTCTGAAGAACAGTGCTCAGTTTAACAGTTTAATACCACATACAGTATTAAGAACCAGTTCAGCTATTTTTGTCTTGTGGACTATGTAAAATATCTTACTTAGGACAGTACTAAATAAAAAATAACATGCATTTTGTATGACCTCTCTTATTTTGTTCAAATTATTCACATTTTCACTGATTCTGCAAGGGGTTCCCAAACTTTTGCATAAAACTGTATCTGAACAAGATGTCCAGGCCCACAACATTAAAGATCCAGCAGTATATTTAACTGTAGACATGTTGTACTTTTAATTAATTTTTTTAGGCTTTCTGACCCCAAGACTCGACTCATCTCTGCAATTCTCCAGCTGTGATCCTTGGTGAATCTTTGGGCTCTCAAACTCTCCTCCTCAGCATGCATATAGACACACGTCCTCTTTGCGAACTCCCTAATTATCGCCCTGATGGGGATTTTCAGTGCTTTAGGTATTTTCTTACAGCCACTTTTTTATTTTGTAAAGCTCAACAATCTTGTTCTGCACATCAGAACTACATTCTTTGGTTTTACACCTTGTGATGGATGATTAAGGGAATTTGACCTTTGTGTTCCTCATATTTATAATCCTGTGGAACTGGAAGTCATGGCTGGACAACTTCATGCTCCTAGTCACCCTGGTGTGCTAAAAAAATGTAAATATGGGAATGGGAATATACTCCAGAGACATTTTACTCATAAGAATTCCTAGGGGTGCCAATACTTGTGTCCAACATGCATTGAAGGAAAAATTTCAATCGTTTTAATTCAAAATTTAGAATTTTGTGAATTTCTTTGAATGAAAGATCACTAAGACAAACAATGCAGATTTATTTTCACAGTTGCCTTTGCTAATATTTACCAAGGGTGGCAATATTGTATGCTTAAGCACTGTACGTTTAAACACACAAGGAATTAAAAAAACTTTAAGTAAACAAAACTCCATAGCATCCAAGTTTTGGAAGTCGTGAGCTGTGAAAATAACGTGATCTATGACCTTTATAAAGTGGATGTCATTGTAAAGACTGTAAGTCTATCCGTCACAGCATAATTTCCATCCACATTATATGCATACGCCAACTAACCTAAATAAAGTCCATTGGTTGGCCAAGTCGATAGCTCTGCCATTGTTTGTGTCATGTTGCTGTGGCAGACGGCTGAAAATAGCGACGAGACGTCTGAATCATTGACGTGAATTGGCTGTTTTGAATCATTTGCTTCAATGAATCATCTCAAATAACAGATTCATTGGTTTGTTTTACGTCATCGCATATGGTGATGTCATTACGCCATTTTTCACACCACCACCGGTGGCATTAACAATTTGAGCAATGTTTTTTTCACAGCACCACAAAGCCACATTATTTGCTTACCTGAAGTTGCATTGTAAGCTAGGAGTTAGTAGGAAGTAGTTTCTAACTTTTATAAAAAAAAAACAGACAGACATCACCTAAGACGCTGTTCATAAAATGAGTCTGGCAGAGATCATCTCAGCCAGTATCTGTTACCAAACCTCTGCCCTGCCAAGCTGCCAGTATGTAACCGGAGGAGTCGCGTCTCCTCCGGGGAGAGATGTGGGCACAACCTCTCACCAGAATGATTAAGCCGCAGGCCTGCCCTTTCTGAAAAAGGTCACAGCTCTGACGAGTTTGACTTGTCAGACAGCTGGCACAGGTTGCACTGGCAGCGCTGAGAAAGACAGACTCATGCCCACCACTAATCTGTGTGTTTACTAAACATCAGCATGTATCGCTGCATATCATTCAGCTTCTTAAAAGCAGAATAAATGGCAGTAATGCAACATTTATCTTTGGTTTCTTCTTATCTAAGCCTACCAGATATATTTTGATCCTGTTTGTTAAGAGGGCGGTGGTGTAGCTTGGGCAGAGAAAACTGGCTGTCAACAACAACCACACACCAAATCTCTCTTAAACTGCTCGCGGTGCAGTTCATAACCTTTTAATTGCAACCTACCGAATCGAATATTATTATTCACACCTTTTTGTTCCATTTTCGTCCATCTCTTTTAGTAAACAAGTGTGCTGGATTTTTTTGTAAATAAAATAAATGAATTAGCAAGTCTGATTCACTGATTCCCACACTGTTACCAGTGCATGAAAGCAAACATTCGTAATGCGTCTGCCATTTAAATTGTCACTGCATAAATTTAAATAGGCAATTGACTCTTCTGCGATGTAATTACTGCAGACATGTCATAACGCCTACACAAAAGACAACCAATCCCATTTACGTTTTAGGGGTCTGGCTTTTACAAACCTGTTGTTATAGTCACAAAATGGATTTCTATCTTAGGATCATAAATAGAGTTTTTTCTACTCATCTGCTATTTATGGCTGTCTAAATAAAGCTTGCTCTGACTCTGACTAGTGTTGGGAGCCAACAAAAAGGAATTTTATTCAAGGACAGAAGTACTGAAGTGTCTAACGCGAGCAGCCTTAATGGTTTGAAAAAAAAGTGTATTATATTATTCATTTTTTGATTGTGCTTCCATTATGATGGATGAGTAATATTTGGCATTTTAAAACAGGCCGCATAAAAAAAACTCATCCAAGAGGAGTTTCGGTCAGCAGTTCGTGTTCACATCACCCATTTGAATATATTTCCATATATGTGCAAAAATGTGAGAGACAGCAGAGACCTAATGATCATATTTTGGTCAAGCTTGCAGGGCTTTTCCAAAATCCATGACGCAAATCCAAATAAAACTTTTGAAAGAAGGAATCTAAGGCTCTGTTAAAAAGAAATTCCCTTCTCTCATCGCATTATCACGAAGATGTAAGATCAGATTGCGTATAGACGTGCGGAAAAACGAAAGCTTTTGAAGTTATAAATAAAACATTGAACGTTAATATAAATAAATGCTATTTCAGTATACTAAATGTGAATTTTAATAACAAGTGTATCAGTGTATCTGAATTAAGAACTGGTAACACGTTCAAAGTGAATGCAGATAAAACATAATTTATAAACATTATACAATTTGAAATGAAAATCTTGTTTTCATGGCAGAAGATGTGAAATGGATTTTCCTGTTGCTTCATTTTACCCACTATTTATTTACAACTATTTTGACCTGTGCATTATTATATTATACTTAAGATACTTAAATGCAATTTTATTCTCCACGTTTTCTACAAATGTTTAAATTTGGTGAACTGATGCAATGCATCAAGGCCATTTCTCCCATTGTGATCCAGCTGCAGTAGCATCCCCTTTTAGCTAGAGGGAGCTACTGCAACAAAATACATTGACCTCATGCTTGCCATTGGACTCGTTCTAAAGAGAATTATTAATAAATCACTGGCATATGTACAGCACTGTAACACTGTGAAAGGAAATGTGAATGAAATATGTTCCATTACCATCTACAGACAGACATAACATCCATACATAAACTGATTTTAAAATACGAGGTGAATATATAGGTCACAGAAAGGGAGTGGATTAATAGTGTAATAGTGGCACTGAATGTTGTTTTATATAATTAACATCCATTTACTATCAAAACATGATTATTATGAGGAGAATGATGATGCAATGAGTAATATTATTAGTGCTTGATGCATTTGACCCAGTTGTTTGATATTATTGGCAAAACAGTACAGTTGGTTTGTCAGATCATACAAATATTGTGAGACAACATGCATGTGTTTATTAGTCATGTAGTCCCAGTACTTTCCCAGTTCAGTCTGCTGTACTCATTTCAGTCTAGAAGTCTCAGGAAAACCAAAGCTTACAAATTCAGACCGCAGTCAGTCTAAATTAGAGCGTCTGTTTCAGACTCCACCCATCAACCCACTGATTCAACATACTGCCCTGCCTGCAAAACGCTCTTATTTCCTCCCCCCTTTAAAATGTTCATTGTACAAAGGTACAGTTTTACAAACTGTTTAAGGTTTAATTGCAGCAGCTGTAGTTTTAGATAAAATAAAAGTGGTGCCACAGTGACAACCTGCGACGTGTGTTTTAAATTCAATTATCGATGAAGAAAAATAAGCTGAAACTCCAGAAATGCATCAGCGTTGCTGATATATGACTCTAGACCACAAAAAAGGGTACATTTGTAAAAATGAGATATATACATAATCTGAAAGCTGAAAAAATAAGTTTCCATTGATATATGGTTTGTTAGGATAGGACAATATTTGGCCAAATCACAACTATTTGAAAATCAGGAATCTGAGGGTGCAAAAATCAAAATATTGAGAAAGTCGCCTTTAAAGTTGTTCAAATTAAGTTCTTAGCAATGCATATTGCTAATCAAAAGTTACGTTTTGATATATTTACGGTAGGAAATTTACAAAATGTCTTCATGATTTTGGCATTATTTTTATTTTATTATTTAAATATCAATAAAAGTAAACAAACAATATTGCAAATTGAGAAAAGTCATTTATTAAAATATTATACTATAACAGCAGATTTAGTTTTATTATTCTCATCATTTCATGTATTTGTTTATTTACCTCGCCTCTTTATTGTTTAGTGTTGTCCATTTTAATGTTTTAAGAACTGTGTAGGCTTTGACAGTATTGTACATGATCACACTCATGCCAGTAAAGCTGTATCATATAAATTAAATCAATCTAATAAATATAGTGAATTAATTCAATAACGTCAATAATGTGATAAATTATTATGAATGGAGTGAAGTTTACAAATAAGACATTGATAAAAAAAGACTAAGCGTTTACAAATAGTGTAAATGTGATATTATAAGTACAGTGACTGTCTCTACAGCAGTGGGGAGTGAAGGCTGGTTCTTGGAAGAGCCACAGCCTGCGGAGTCAGTCACATTCTTGGCTGGGATTCAATGACTGAGCCAGACACACACAAACACTGAGCGAGAGAGAGGGAGAGAGAGAGAGCGAGCGAGCGAGAGAGGCTGTGCTCACTGACTCAGTCATACTGAACTGCAGGGGCAGAGGAGCGGAGGCGACGCGCCGTGTCCGGCTGCAGCGATCTCTACTCGCAGGGAAAAATACGGATTTAAAGTTGGCGGATTGTGTATTTGACTCGTGAATTTGACGTGGGACAAGTTGGGCTCCCCCGTGGGATAGTTTTGCTGCAACTTGCGCGCTTTTGCTCGTGTTACACTTGAGTTTTCTGTACGCGTCTGTCTGTGGATATGGACAGAAGAGAGCCCGCTGCAGGGGAAGAAGACACGCCGGTGGAAACCTTCGTCTGAGTGGGGATTTGATGAAGCCCTATCGGCCTTCCTGTGCTTGTTTTCACAGACTTGGATTTAGAGACGCGGAACCAGGACCTTTGAGTCGTATTTCTCGCCAGACGCTCGCTTTCAACGACAACGCGGTGCGCGAAACATGGAAACAGTAGCGCGACAGAGTTTCCAGCCTCACCCGGGACTGCAACAAACTCTCAAACAGTTTCACCTGAGCTCCATGAGCTCTCTCGGAGGACCGGCCGCCTTTTCGGCCAGATGGCAGCACGACCTGCTCTTCAAGAAGGACGGCAAAGACGTCCCGGAGCCCGTGCTGCACCTCCCCCCCATGCAGCCTCCTCCGGTGATGCCCGGGCCGCTCTTCATCCCGTCCGACCGCTCCACCGAGAGGTGCGAGACGGTCCTGGAGGGCGAGACGATCTCGTGCTTCGTGGTGGGCGGCGAGAAGCGCCTGTGCCTGCCGCAGATCCTCAACACGGTGCTGCGGGATTTCTCACTCCAGCAGATCAACTCGGTGTGCGACGACCTGCACATCTACTGCTCGCGCTGCACCGCCGACCAGCTGGAGATCCTGAAGGTGATGGGCATCCTGCCGTTCTCCGCGCCGTCCTGCGGACTCATCACCAAGACGGACGCCGAGCGCCTGTGCAACGCGCTCATCTACGGGGGGACATACCCGCCGCACTCCAAAAAGGAGCTCTACGGCTCCATCGAGCTGGAACTCACCGAGAAGAGCTTCAAGATCTACCACGAGTGCTTCGGGAAGTGTAAGGGACTGCTGGTCCCGGAGCTCTACACGAGTCCCAACGCGCCCTGCATTCAGTGCATGGACTGCAGGCTCATGTACCCGACCCAGAAATTCGTGGTGCACAGTCACAAATCGCTGGAGAACAGGACTTGCCATTGGGGCTTTGACTCGGCCAACTGGAGGGCGTATGTCCTCCTGAGCCCGGATTACACGGGGAAAGAGGAGAAAGCGCGTCTGGAGCAGCTCCTGGATGACATTAAGGAGAAATTTGACTTCGCTAATAAATACAAGCGGAAAGCATCACGGGTGAGCCAGTTTTTTACATTCTGCGCTGCATCGGGGGAACTGTTTAAGTTTAGTGTACTGCAAGTGTCAGATGTCCATGACAAGCCATTTCTAGTATCTGTGTTACTAGTCGCTGCCTAGTAGTAAGCTAGTAACAACTACCATCTTTAGCAATTTCATTAATAACTTTTCATCAGACACTTATGCTATAGTGCCTATGAGATGAGTAATTCGATGCAAACTAGCACTTCTCAGTAGTGGCAAGCATTTTTGCATCCTGGCACCTGGTTTTACTAACTATTCATTATGTGTCAATATTAATTTTGGCTTACTAGAAATAGGTCAGTCTTGACAGAATTAGTTGGATCAAAGTCATTTATTACACACTAGACTAGTCACTGCATCATGCAAGTAAAAAAGCGATTGAAACTAGTTACGTAAGGAATTAGTGAAATTGAAAATATTCTCCTCGCTTTTGAATTACTCTTCAGTAATCTGAAAATAAGTACCGGAAGTATAAAAATAGATATTGTTAAAATGGCTTGCCATAGTCGTCTTCAGATGAATGCTTGGAGAAGGGCCAAGGGTGTCAGTTCTTTGGTGACACAAACTTCAGACTCAACAGTAAGTAGTTATTTGGCAGACGTACAGTGCACTTCTTATAGGGACAGTCCCTTTGGCACAACCTGAGGTTAAGTGCTCTGGGGCACTGTGGCGATAGCCATGAATCACCTCTGCTGGAATTGAAGCAACAATCTTAAAGTTGGCAGACTGGCTGTTTAAACCACTAAGCCACACCACCAGGGTGAAACTTGTATGTCTTGGGTTTTGCGTTGGCATATTCCAAGTCGTGTCAGCTTCCCTCTTTAGATGAGTGCTTGGAAAGGAGCCAAGAGTGTCAGTTCTTTGGTGACCCAGTCTTCAGACTCCAGAGACTATCATGATATTGGTTTCCCAATCCAAATGTTACAACCTGATATCCGGGAGAGGGGTGAGATGTGGATTCTGCGGGCGGACGTTGAGATAGGGTAGCCGTCACAGTGGCCTAAATTTAAAGGCATGAAATATTTAACTTGAGCAGACCGATGCAAAAATCACAAATAGCGTTTGTAGCTGCTTTCCACATGCTGTATTTAACTGACCAATAACTAACCCTCGGTGACATGACCTCTGTCCCGTTGGCCTTTACTGTAGATACAGTGCTGAGTGTAAACAAACAATCATTAAGAGCCATTAAAGGCCAGGGCGCTTCGTTTTCAGCTCTCTCACTCTCTGTCTAGTGCTTGTTTTTTATCATCTCGCTCCTCCATCTGTCTCTCTCGAGCCCAGCATGACTTCCACATGTCCCACGGCAACGGCGTCATGTTATGGTAATTCCGAAATGGGTCGTTTAGCTATCACAGGTACTTGACAGTGGATGTGTTTTTAATGATCGAGCCATTGAGGGTTTAATCACGAGACTGCTGATGGGAAAACATGCACTCCAACCAAGTTTGCTGCTTGAATATGCATCATAAAGTTCATTTCGGGATATTTTTAGAAGGAATAATCCGATAAAGCAGTCTCAGGCTGATTGTTTTATGTTTATCTGCTTTGGGTTGTCTCCAGTCTCGGGTTACTCGCATGTGTGGTGGCTCCTCTTACCCTTGGGGCTCTAATGCTTGACTCTTGCAGCAGACAGGGTCCTGTTTGTGACGTAGAGGATTAGAGGAAAAGTTTTTTGCTAGTGTGCCCCCCTCCAATACACACACACACACAAACACTCAATGAATGGCAGGCCTGGTCATTTGCATGAACTGTTTTCCCTGAATGGAGCTGATGATGCAGGGATTGGAGTATTGTGGTGGAAACGGAATATGAACCAACAAAGAGGTGCATTCACCAACATCTCCTCCCTCCCATCTCTCTGTGATCAGCCCTCCATCACCTCCCCCACCCACCAGCTCTCACCCAGTTACTTTCTCTCTATGAGGCCTAGGCCTGCGCTCCAACACGTTTACACACATTTGCCGCTTTCTGTCTCTTTTTGCACGACGATGTGTGTCATAAGTGCTCTGCCGATTGAATGGGCCCTTACNACCAACATCTCCTCCCTCCCATCTCTCTGTGATCAGCCCTCCATCACCTCCCCCACCCACCAGCTCTCACCCAGTTACTTTCTCTCTATGAGGCCTAGACCTGCGCTCCAACACGTTTACACACATTTGCCGCTTTCTGTCTCTTTTTGCACGACGATGTGTGTCATAAGTGCTCTGCCGATTGAATGGGCCCTTACGGTGAATGACGTTGCCTCGTTAACATCGAGCTGTTTCCCTCGGTCTCAAGTGAGAAGCGAAATGTCCCGGAGCTCTCCGCATTATCACATTATCAGACCCCCCACAGCAGGCTTTTATTCCTCTCGAGAGCTTTCCTGCCTCTCACCACACACACAAGAGGGAACACTCTCAAACCGTCTGGAAACGGAAGTGGAATATATCTGTATATCCATCTAGAGAGAGGGAGATTTGGTGTATTTTTACATTCGCCCACCCGCCTGGTCACTCCTTTGCCAGGAAGAGTCGGCGATTTGATATTGATGACTTCATAATGGCTTCCACACAATTTCATTTGCCACTAAGATGTTTGTAGAATAATACTGACGCCTGGAATGTAATCGATCCAAATGTATGCAAATACTTGGCATTAATACACTAGTTTGATTTCACATTGTGTCAGTGGGGTCGGTAAGAATTTTGAATGTTTTTGAAATGTCTCTGACATTAATCGTTCTCAAAAACGATTAAAAATTCAGTAAAAACAGTAATATTCAGAAATATTTTTTACAGTGTGAAATAATGTGTTTTGGTTTTTTTTAATATCTTGTAAAATGCAATTTTTTCCTCTGAAGGCAAAATATTTCAAAACTTAATTTTTGATTAGTAATATGCATTGCTAAGAACTTCATTTGGACAACTAAAGGCGATTTTATCAATATTTTTTTTTTTTTTTTTTTTTGGCACCTCCAGATTCCAAATTTTTAAATAATAGTCCCTCGGCCAAATATTGTCCTATCCTAACAAACTATACATCAACGAACAAATTTAAAAAAAAATGACCATTATGACTGGTTTTGTGGTCCAGGGTCACATATGTGACCTTGGACCACAAAACCAGTCATAAGGTATGGGTCAAAATTATCGATTTTTCTTTTATGCCAAAAATCATTAGGATATTAAGTAAAAAGTATGTTCCATGAAGATATGTAAATTTCCTACCGTAACTATATCAAAACTTAATTTTTGATTGGTAATATGCATTGCTAAGAACTTCATTTGGACAACTTTAAAGGCGATTTCCTCAATATTTAGATTTTTTTGCACCCTCAGATTCCAGATTTTTAAATAGTGGTATATCAGCTGATAGATTTACATATGCATTTGCAACCTTGCATAACAAGCATTCATCTAAGGTTTCCATATGCAGTTGATATAGACTTAACAGTTTGTTTTAAATTTATGTACTGCGTTTCTGTCTGAGATGCATATTCTGTGTGATAGTGACAGAGCTATTTTGTTTTTTGCTGAGTTATTTACAGATCTTACTGTTCCTCATCTGTGAAAAGTAGTCTGGCAGTCTCGCTCTCTCACTCTCTCTGTCTCTGGGTGGGGTGAAGGAACTTCCTCTTTCTCTGCTGCTTGCTGAGGGAAGGTCACAGACTGTGTAGTTACTCAACCTCCCTCGACATATATATATGTGTGTGTGTGTGTATAAGTGTTTGTGAGTGCGTGTCTGTCTGGTGCTTTCAGTCACCAGCCGGAAGACGCAAAAAGACAGGATGTTCTGTGTCCCTCGCTGAGACACACACTCATAATTAAGCGTAAAATGTACCTAGCCATTATGTTCTGTCAAGCTGTCTCAGGTCCACACGCACTGTCTTTTAATACTCTGTGGAAAAAAAAAACAGTGTTGTGCTTGTCTTGTTCAGAGGGTTCAAAAGAGTTTGGCCGCTTGGTAAACAATTCTTGAGTTTGCTGATACAGGTTCAAAGTGTAAGCTTAGGTGTTGAGTTGGCTGCATGAGCTATCAAGATGACTTATATACTGATAAAAATGTCTGGACGTAATTGTCAGGAGTGGCGTTAAATGATTGGGTGGATTAGGATTGAAATAGCTTAAGACTTTGTAAACAAGTGTGGAAAGTGAGTAAATGTCTTTAAATAGACTCAGCATTTAAACTTTCAGTTGATTAAAAATGATGACTGATGAATGAATCACAAATAATCAATATTTTATGAGTAAACTCCAAAATTAAAGAAGTTCACTTACAGAACAAAACATATACAGATAATTTACTCATCCCCTTGTCATCCAAGATGTTCATGTGTTTCTTTCTTTAGTCATAAAGAACTTATGTTTCTTTAGAAAAACTTTTCAGCATTTTTCTCCATATAGTGGACTTCTATGGTGCCCGTGAGTTTAAACTTCCAAAATGCAGTTTAAATGCAGCTTCAAAGGGCTCTAAACGATCCCAGCCGAGGAATAAGAGTCTTACCTAGCGAAACGATTGGTTATTTTCTAAAAAATTACAATTTATATACTTTTTATCCTCAAATGCTCGTCCATTCTCTCCGATGCGCATGCGTAGTCTGTGTAATCCAGGTCAATACAGTTAGGGTATGTCGAAAAACAATCTCATTTTCACCTCCAACTTCAAAATTTTCCTACATCGCTGCAGAATTACCGACCCAGTGTTTACAAAGTGAACGTGCAAAGAAGATCAAATGCCCTTTACGAAAAAAGGTAAAACAGCGATGTAGGGTGATTTGGAAGTTGAAGGAAAAAATCAGATGGAAGTATGACTGTATTGACCCAGATCGTTTCACTAGATAAGACCCTTCTTCCTTCTTTAGAGCCCTTTGAAGCTGCACTGAAACTGTATTTTGGAAGTTTAAACTCACAGGCACCATAGAAGTCCACTATATGGAGAAAAATTCTGGAATGTTTTCCTCAAGAAACAATTTCTTTACAACTGAAGAAAGAAAGACACAAACATCTATTTAAAGGCATTTACTCACTTTCCACACTTGTTTACAAAATCTTAAGCTATTTCATTCATATCCACCCAATCATTTAGGACTGAAGAAAGAAAGACACAAACATCTTGCATGACAAGGGGGAGAGTGAAATTATCTGTAAAGTTTAGTTCTGGAAGTGAACTACTTCTTCAAGATTACTTTTATACACTAAAATGACTTTGAAGTCAATAAATAGCTTGTTTTGTTTTTGTTATATTGAACATAAGCCATTGACAAAAACACAGACCACAAAAACCTATTTTGCAATCAACTTTGTCTATCCGTCTGCAATACATCTGCACTATTTTTAGATAGTTGGTCAATGTAAATATGCACTAGATGATTAAACGTGTTCATGCTAAGTGAATGTTTTAACTTTATAGCCCTACTGTAATAGGGCTTTTTCACAGCGAATTCGCACCGACAGATTTACTTGACAAAAGAGTTGGCATTTTCATTTTTCAGAGCAGTAAGCACAAGAAAGCCCATATCATGAGCGTTTCCCACTTAGTCATGCATTTGATTTCCCCCTCTGAGTTTCCTGTTAAATGTGGAGGCGTTTTATCAGGGGTTATTTAGAGAGTTTTGGCAGACGGCGCGTTCTTGCCGCCAGTGCAGGAAAACCGCAGCTCAGTGACGGGAAGGGAGAGTTGCGACAGCCGCATTCCAGGACCGCCACTCCCAAAGTGCAGCGAGAGACTGATTATGCAAATGGGAGTATGAATGGGCATGAATGAAGCGTGCCCTCTCACTCTCTCTCTCTCGCATTCGCCGCGCGTCTGCCGGCACACTTAGTCGCGCACACACGCACACCTGCTCCGTATCAGAACTCTTTCCCTGCTGACTTCTTGTCTCATCCACAATCAAGTGTTTTTTTTCTTTCTCTCGATCTTTAATTCCCCCCAGGTGCTGGAAGTGGGTAGTAAACCTCTCTAATCATGCAGTCATTAAAGCAGAATTTAACCGCTCTCAGCCTTTGAAGCCATTTTCTCACTTAATTGTTCGCTCTTTGGAAACAAAGCTACGTAATTTAGTCTAAATCACGCCCTTGAAAACGCTTTTGATGAACACCTTGCGTGTTCGTTTTCTTTCTTCCGTCCTCCGCGTTGGGTTCGGCTGACTTGTGATTTTCATTTCGGAGAGAGAGCGTGGCACCTTTCCAACCGGCACACAACCCCCCCCCATTCAAGCGCCTCGGAGGATTCTGGGATATCTGATGGAGAACTGAGAGGGTGCAAGAGCTTTGGGAGAGGAAGCCAGTTCCCTAAGGGGATATTAGGTATGTCCCGTCTCATTCGCCAGGCATATCGCTCTTAAGCCACACACACATACACACCGAGCGGACGGCTCAACCCGACTCAGCTCAGCAGCAGCTGGCCCCTGGTATGCATATCAATGGCCGCAGCACGAAAAGCTGCATTTGCGCATTTCTCTGCCTCGGCGAGGGGCTCCACGGGCACGGATAGTCCTGCAGCTGCCGACGATATAAACCAGAGGATCCGTCTGAGAACCGAGCCGGACGGCTGTTCTGAGACCTCAGGGGTCAAAGTCTTCATAAGTATGTTCCAGAACTTGGACTAGTGAGGTCAAAGACCTGCAAGGCAGAGAAACTGGCCCTGTGTTGTTCAGTCGGTTACTGATATGAACAGGCTTTTGTTTGGATATCCGCAAGGGTCATTTTTATTGTTGCGCAAGAGTGCCAGACGAGAAACCCGAACGGTTTTACTCAGTATGAAACTCGGCGAAAAAAACACGGTAATCTGTTGCTTTCATAACAAAGCTTATTCTTCCCACTGATCCTGAAGAAAAAAAAATCCCTCATGTGTAGTCCTGGGTGGTTATTAAATTCGACAGGGTTTTTTTCAGGAGTGAGTAGCAGCTGAGTGTTCTAACGAGACTCCTTTAGGTGCTAATTAAGATTTTTCAAATAGTCCGTCGCTGACAAGCCCGAACTGATGGATCATAACTGTGATTAACCGGGCAAAGGCAGAAAATATGTGGCTTTGTTTTAGAGATAAGACACATCTCCCTGGAACAATTCAAGCCCTAATTGCTTTTGTGGCTCTAATAGAATGCAAACGCAAGTCAATTCATTAGTTTTTTTTTACATTAACAGTTCAGTTCATGTGTGAAGATTCACGCTTGGCTTATTTGCCACATCCTTGGTAATTTGATCAGTTTTTCACCTCTCTAGCTGAATTTTCAAATCAAAATGGCACTTATTCGGTTTTGCTGTTCAATGCTATTTAGCAACCTCAGCGGGAAGTACGACTTTCACTGTTTTTTTCCATCAGTGACTTCAAAATATGCCTGAGAGATCAAATATACTTAAGTAATAGTGTTGATTCGCACTGGGTGCCCTATTTAATTTGATGCAAATGAATGAAAGCAAGACTGTGAGGGATAGAAGTACCGTATGTTGTCTCATTTCACATACCTTTTTTTTCCACTGGAAATGTTTTATATAGGCCAAGTTTATGTTTTGTCATTTGAACAGTTGACATCCCATGTACGTAATAGTTCAACTCAGTGAACAGACTGTACTTCAGTCCCAAAGAGCCCCATTTTAATTCATCAAATTAAATATTAAATATGTTATGTACTCTTTCACTCTGTTTCACAACCCAGCTGTCTTTTTAGTGAGCGTAATAATAATAATAATAATAATAATAATAATAATAAAACAAATAAAATTTGTGATACATGTAATAAAAATTGAAAAAAAAAATGTTTTTATTTATTTTAAATCAATACATAGTAACATATAATAATACTAATCTGTATAATATAATAAATAAACAAAATAAACAATAATCCATGGTAAATGTAAAATAAATATATATTTGTATGTATATGTATATGTGTATGTATATTTTAAATTAATAATAATATAATAATAATTTATGTATTTATAAAAAAAAATAAACAATTTATTATACATGGAAGTATATTTTAAATCCATACATAATAACAAATAAACAAAATAAACAATCTATGGTACATGTAAAATAAATAGCTGTTTTTTTTTTATTTATTTTAAATCATTGCAAAACAATAATAATAATAATATTTATAATAAATAAACCATTTATGATACATATAAAAGAAATAATAATTATTGTATGTATTTTAAATCATTACGTCATAGTAACGACAATAACAACAATAACAATGTATGTATGCATTTATAATAAATACAATAAACAATTTATGATACATAAATTATTATTTTTTAATAATAATTATTGTATTTATTTTAAATCAGTACATAATAATAATAATAATAATAATAATTTATAATAAAAAAACTAATAAAACTAATTTGATACATTAATAAAATTAATTTAAAATCAATACATATTATTATTATTATTATTATTAGTAGTAGTAGTAGTAGTAGCAATAATAATAATAATGTTTCTAATAAATAAACAAAATAAACAATCTATGGTATATGTAAAATAAATTGTTTTTATTTATTTTAAATCAATACATAATAATAATAATAATAATAATAATAATAATAGCAATTATTATTATTATTATTATTATTATTTTGTTATTATATTAAAATAAACAACATTATATGATACATATAAAGTATTATTTATTTGTATAATTGTTATTATTATTATTTAACTTTTAAATAAATAAATAAATGCTGTAACTAATTTTGGTCAAATCCAGAGTTACAGAAAAATTAAAAATAT